>KZ806895.1:525136-535859 GCA_000696205.2 Oncopeltus fasciatus | reverse complement strand
TATTTACCATTTCATCTTCCGGGTTGGACCGAGTCAAATTGTTCTTATTTGCCGAGCTTTCGCACATCATGTGATGGCTTCTTCAGGGCTGAAAAGAGAATATATATAATGTAATTTAATATCCTTATTTATGTATTTCATAAATGTCACAGTTATTAAGTAGTAAAATATTTATTTTTATTATCACTTACCAGTCGTCAATAAATGTGCAGATTTCTCTATATTATCAATCGACCTATCTGGTCGTATTTTTAAATGAACGTCATTCCAACTTTCTCCAGTCTGAACTGAATGACATCGTTCGTGGGAATTATATTCATCTTGGAAGCCTCCCGTTTCTCACGGTTTTCTCCAGAGTGGTTCGCAATTACTCCAGTGTTTTCCATCCGTCATTACTGGAGTCGGTGCGTAACGCTGATGAAAACGAACTTCATGGAGGTGTCTGGAATCGCACGGCTTAATGAATAGACTGGAAGAAAGTACGACATCGAGCGAGAGTACTTACGGAGCAGAAGTGTGATTTCAGAAATTGCCGTCAATCGAATTCAGAATTTCCGCGACCCTCATGCAACAGGATTAAATACCGCTTGTGAATGACTTCGAGCTATCATATACTAACATACTATCCCCATTGATGAGGAACCTAAACTCAAATTATTTGTCTTTATTAAATGTCCGCAGTCCGTTAAGTAGGGCTTCATAGATTTCCCAAGTATCGTAGTCTAAGTAGTTTTCCCATGTGTCATTAATATGTCCTTAGATGAAAATAAATTCCTAATTTTTCCTAAAAACTGTAGAAGGTATTTTTTTTTTTTTTAAAGAAGAAATGAATGTTAGGGTCTTGGCTCTTCGGCTGGAAATAGAGAAATGCAATCAACATTCGTAGTTAAATTCTCAAATATCCTTTTAGGTATTTATTTTTAGGTTTAGAAAAACTAGAAAAATAAATACTTCGACAGTTATGTCCTATCAATTTTTGTCACAGGATTCGTAACAACGAAAATAGTTGCCATTATTAAATTTGCTCTCTCTTTAAGCAACCCCTCACCCAATTATGATTCCAGACAAAAACAAACTTCCACAATAGTTTGCAAATGATGTCTCAAACCGCTTCTTTTTTTTTTCTTTTAGTAATTGATGTTAGCTTTAACCGCTAAAGGTCATGGAAGGAGGGGCTATCTACAGGTTGCCACTCCATTCTAAACATCCATTGCTCAGGATCACCTTTTATTTATCAATAAAAGATTGACCGGGGCGGGATTTGAACACACTTCGCCAGTGTTGTGAAACCAGAGCAGATCTCATGAGTTACCCTGGCGTCCATAAATAGAGATTTCTATTTCTTAAAGTCAATAATTTCGGACATTAGAGCACGTATTGACACACACACACACACAAGGACAGACACGTAGACTCAGAGATACACGTTTGTCAACGACTCTTTCACAACTTAATATTCGAATATCGAATTTGATTTCTAAATTTAATACTTGTGCGATTTTCTACGTATTTTATTCATTGTTTCTCATAACTGGGAAGTCGTTTAATAATCTCTCACATTAACCTGCATCATGATTTTAATGTAAATTGTTTGATTTCACTGTAAATAAAATATGCTAAATGACATTGCAATATATGATCGGCAATCATGATACTTTTTGCTTTTCACAGATTTTCTTCAGAAATATCTATTTCATAAAATGGAATTCGTAATTATTGACGTTATTATAAATATTGTTATAAACATTTATATAAGTTAATTAAAATATTACTTGTAAATACATTTATTTGCATTCATTTTCCGTATAGTTTTAAATAAAACGTATATTGTGAAGATATTTTAGGAGTAGGGTCGAAGGAATGAGACCTCTTTCCAAAGCCTTCTGCTCGGTTTGTCTCAGATTGATTCCCTCTTCTCGCCCCATTCAACCCCTAATACGAAATGTATTTAAACAATTACACTTTTTTTTATTTAACACGGGTTTATACTGAGGCTAAGTCTACATACGAAAAGTATTATTTAGGTTATTAAATGTTTTTTTGTTGGGATTCGGTCAGGGTAGATCCAAAATTTTTTTGGATCTACCTTGACCGAACCCCAACAAAAAAACATCTAATAATAATATCTAAGGTCAGAAAACTCTCTTTTTGAGTATTATTTAGGGAATTATAAGGTTAAAAGTATCAAAATATACTATAATAATATATTACCGAACCTTTAAAATGCTTATTTACCGTTGCAATGATTTAAATCGACCCGTTTTTCTTGGTGAAAGAAATCCTCTTGGTAGTATTTTACGAGTTTTATTGTCAAAGTGAAGGGTATTATCACAGCTGTCGGCAGCTAATTAATGTTCCAGATCAAGTAGGCTGTTGAGGAGCGATCAAGTCGCCAACTCTATCGCAAACCAGTCGGACATAGTCTTCTGAAAATGCCTTCATGGATTCACTTCCTACCAGAACATTCAGCTATTCACTTAGCTCCGCTGGACAATAATTTATCATAATTTCTGAGCCCCCTCCACTCCCCTTTTCAGAAAGGTCAATTTGAAAAATAGTGTATGACCATAAATCGGTAATTTTGAATACAGCGATAAATTTTCTAATTATATAACGTCTTTATAAACTGCAATCGTGTGCGGAGGATCTAATGGAAGACAAAACTGAAGAGGACTTTGTAAAATCAGAAGCAGATTCCTCATGATTAATAAATCTGAGAAAATAAGGAATTTTAATTTAACGGAAGTGATCAATATGGCAATAGAAAAGTCCAATGCAATAAATGCAAGGGAATAGAATTTAAAAAAATCTATCTGTCCCAGCCAGGGCTCCAGCTATCCGGGCAAGCGCGTTAACCAGTTACACCACCGAGACTAGCCAGATAACATAATAAATTCCCCGCTCTCTGCTGGGAGTCCAAACCTCAAAGTAAGACGAATACATCGTCCTATGCTCGAAGGAGCTGACATTGTCAAGACGACTCTCGTTATTTACTTTTAATTTATTTTTATAAATATGGTTTTCGTTGAGGTATTTAATCCCACGTAAATTTTAAACAATAAATTCTAGAGAATAAAAAATTTATCTGTCTCTGCCAGACTGACAGATACTTATATTCGTAAAATCCTCCTAAATAAGAGTATTTCGTGAAAATTTTATTAACATAAACGTTGGGAATTACATTTTACGCCTAACAAGTTCTTTAAACTTTTTCTTAAATCAAATAACTACGAAGATTAAAATATCAATATTAAAAAGTTAGATCTTTCTCCCTCTCTTTCTTCCCTCTCCCCTAATTTCAGCTAAAAATTATATATTTGACAATTTGCCTTAAAAAACATAAATACAGAATTTGGTTTATATTCTTAAAATTATACCTCCCCCTCCCCCCAGATGCCCCCCAGCACTCAAAATCGCATTCTTAAATATATTTTTTTAGATATTGTAAAGTTCATAAAATTGCATATTCACTTATTCTGCATTAAACATTTTTTATCTAACTTTAGCAGTAAAGAATATTTTACGATTTTAAATTTTTATTTAATAAACTCACCTGACAGTTTGCAAAAGGTTTTTTGACATAATTTTTTTTAGTTCTTCTAAATAAATCGAAATTGATAATACGAGTCTGGATGACCCTTGTATCTACCTTGACATTACTAAATATGTTAAGCGCTACCCATCTTAAAATTCAATTTAAGGAAAAGCTGTCATGACTATAATTATAATTATTTATTGTTAAAAATATTAATATTGTATTTACCATTTCATCTTCCGGGTTGGACCGAGTCAAATTGTTCTTATTTGCCGAGCTTTCGCACATAATGTGATGGCTTCTTCAGGGCTGAAAAGAGAATGAGAGTTGTAAAGAGAGATTTTTAAAAATCCAGATGGTATATATTTACTAAAAAGTACATATTTTTTTTTTTTTTTTTTTTTTTGTCAACCTACCTTGGGCGAAGTCTGCCTTCCCATTGGTTGATACTGTGTTCTGGTGGCTGGTCTCTGGAGTAGTCCAACCCGGAAGATGAAATGGTAAATACATCTGACGACCGACGAAGCCTACGTGAACAATACTAATATTTCTAAATTATTTTTTTAGAAAAATTAAATTTTGTTCTAAACAGGTTACGAATAGGGAAATAAAACTAATAACCGACTCAAGAAAATCAGTCCAGATTATTTACAGTACAGTTTAATAAGTAAAATTTAGAATGAACATGAATTACAATTAATACATCTTTTACGATTAATAATTCAATTTTAAGCGTCTAATGTGTTTTTAGTAAAATAATGGCCAAAAGTTAAAATTTTGACTTAATATCTGAAAAATGTGAATACTGAGTTGCTTTGACAATTCTTTATCGTGCAATTGGGTCACTAGGCAGAAGTTTTATCACTTTCATGACGTCAGATAACTCTTCATTTTGTAACCTGATCTCGCTCATTCACGATTCAAGATCAACTTTCTACTGGAATTATATGACTTTGTTTTCTTTACTGCTAATGAACATAAAAACAAGTTATAAATTAAAAAAAGAATAATGAATTTTACAATAATGTCTATGTGAATATAATTTATTAATGTTTTTTTATAGTGTTTTTTTTTTAACTTTTATTTATTTATTACATTCTGTTAAATTAAAACATTTTGTAATTTGATCACCACAATGAATTAGAGAAAAAAAATGACATACAATATCAATCACATGAGGAGAGAAGGTGACCAATGACACCACTCTCAATTTATTTACAGATTATGTCCCCAGGAGGTCACGGGGCCATCTTCTTTTTAGTCGTCGGGGTGGATCATAGGGGTTGGAGTCCGATGACAGGGAGTGGGCATATGGATTAGGGTGAAATTGGAGTTTACAGTGGAGGAGCTTGAAGCGAGTGGAGATGAAGTCTTGGACGAATGGGATATTATAATCTTGATGTAGGGTAGAGTTCGAGACGTAGTATGGAGCATTTGCAATAACTCTTAGGATTTTGGATTGGAAGGATTGAATACGTTGGATGTTGGAAGGCTTAGCGGCACCCCAGAGTTCTGCACCGTATGTCCAGATCGGTCGTATTAGTGTTTTATATAGAGTCAGTTTATTCTCTGTTGTGAGCTTTGAACGCCTGTTTATTAGTCTGTATAAGAGTCCGTAGCGCCTGTTGAGTTCTTGTCGTTTGATTTTTATATGTTGGCTCCAATTAAGTCGTGAGTCAAGGTGGAACCCAAGGTAACGGACTGAATCAAGGAGGGGTATAGGTATACTATTAAATGTGACATTAGAGGGGGAATCTTTTCTTAGTTGAAAATTTACCTGTACGCATTTGGACTCATTTATCTTAATTCTCCATTTGCTACACCAGTGCATAGTGTTTTTATTAAAATAATTATAAGAAATTATATTTAAGAAATGAAATCTGGAATAAATATACAATTTTAAGGACTGGTCATTTTCTGATAAACCTAATATTTTATCGTCGACGTTATAGTTTTAAGAAAACTAAAATTTCACGAATATTTAGGGAGAGTTTGTGAGACAATTAAAAAGATTTGTGGTCAGTTTATGTGCAAAAAAAAGTGTGATTTTCTCTAAGAACTCGTTCGAAATGTAAATGAGAAAAATGCAGCCCTGAGACAACTTGAAAAGTGTTTGGAATAACAGATAGATAATATTGAACTAGGAAGGATTTATGTAAAATACCAAATATAACAAATTATTTTTTTTACTGATTAATCGCTTTTATGTATTTTATTTTATTTTCTAATTTTTTTTTGAATGCCTATACACTTTTTATTTACTCATATATTCTATTGACATATTGAAATTCACATTATTTTACATACAAAGTTTGCTTGAATGGGTTTTGTACATACAACAACAACATAGCCTTTACAAAACATTACTTAACCCTGTTTGGAGATCGAACTCCCGTAACCCGGGAAAACCCATGAAAGCCAATTTCCCCACGTGTCCGAGAACAAAGCTTTCTTTCAGAACCCATGACAAAAACCTCCACACATGTCTATATTTCTTAATTTTTTTTTCTTCCTTTTTTTTTTCTTAAATATTGTTTAGATGGATAATTCCTCTCAGTTTTATCTACGCTATCTACTCAACAACCCCTTTCTGAGGCCTTATCTACATCAAAGATAATGTAGACTTTTACTATGATAACTCCAGTGAAAAATAGTAAACTAGATAGTCTATAAAAAAAAAGCTATAAAGACGTCTATTTCGTAAATAATATTTAAAAAATGTATCTTTTTAAGTTAAAAATACAGGTAATGCGTTTGATAAATAAACCAGGTGTTAACACTTTACTTTTGAAATAAAAATTTTCAAAGGAAAAGTTTTCTTAATCGAGGGCCCTTTAAGCATGAGTTTGTGGAATTAAACATTATTTTGTATAAAACTTTCAGATATTGTCAGCTCTTTTTTAACAGATTTTGACTGTGATTAATAAGAAGTAAAGGCATTTTATCTTTTAAAAATGTATTTTAGACTCATTAAAAATATTGCTAAAAATTAAAAAGTACTTTAAAAAAATTATTAAAAAAGATCTTTCTTTAGTCCTAAAAAATTACATGCAATACAAACAGATTAGAACAATAGAGAAAATAAAGCTATTGATTGTGAGATAAATTAATTTTCTCTCCCTTGAAAAATACATTTAGAGGTTATGATTTTTAAATTTAATAATTGATGATTCTAATATTCATTAGATCATTCATCATATATATATATATATATATGATATACTAGTGTCATTTCATTGATATAATAATTTTTTGGTGTTCCGGCTACTTAAAGGGAATTCATCATATGTGACTTCCATGCCTCGCGCTGAGTAATAAGATTTTTCCCAGTGCTTTTGTATTATAATAGGGTTGCTTCTCTAGATAGACCATTTCTCCATGGTTCTAAGTGACAGAATGGGAGGTTCAAATATAATAAATGTACAAACATAAAATAATATATATAATAAATTACTATCATGAGGAATAAAAAAAAACTGTTAAACTTCACTCGGTGATAATAATATTAATTTATTAATGCTGAGCGCTTTCGAGACTCTATGTCTCATCCTCAGAGCCCAGGAATTCTTTAAGCCTAGTAATGGTCTGGTTCATTACTAGACTCTCAACTGAAAGATTCCTGGACTCTGAAGATGAGATATTGAGTCTCGAAAGCGCTCAGCATTAATAAATAAATATCATTATCGCCGAGAGAAGTTTAACAGTTTTTTATTCCTTATAATTATATAGTTTCGTCCTAGATCATTAAGAAGTCGGCAGATAATAAAAAGTACATATTTTTTTTTTTTTTTTTTTTTTTTGTCAACCTAGACCGAACCCCAACAATAATTCTCTACTAATAATAAATTACTTTTTTCGGACCTTCAAATAATCTATGTCTGTCTAGCCATGGAACCTTACCCAAGTCCTTCATTTGAAGTATATAAACAAAATATTTCTGTTGAATACTTACTTTTCAGCTTAACAAAGTGTTAATACCAATAATCATGTATTCAAAAAGTTATAGTTCTTTCATATTTAGCCAATTTCAAGGTACTCCTTGAAATGAAGAGTTTATAACTTTTTAACTTAACAAAACCCTTATCAATAAAAAAATCTATTTTTATTTTTTATGGACTACTATCAACAACCTAAAATATAGGATTCAAGGGATCTCACATCATGTTGAACAATAAAATAATCATCATCCATGTTGAGATCAACCACTAAATTTATAATTATAATAACTTTATATTTTATTGTGTATTATATGAAATGTAATAATTACATTGGGTAAAAATTTGTAATGAATTCTAGACATGGTGTCCTTAATGAAGTGATTTCTCTAAGAAGATTTAAGTTGTAAAGTCCTATGATATTTTTTGTATCATTCGATTCTGATTTCTTCTGAAATGTTGCCGTACCTGCCAGCATTCATTTAGAAGCTTCGAACATATGCAATATATATGTATTTGTGTGTATCGAATTAGGCACATATTCATTTAATGGAAGTAAACTGCATTTTATTCTCTTAAATTAAGCAATGCATTTCGACTAACGGGTGTTACCGTATGTGCCTGTTGGCACGGATACAGAGAGTTTAAATTATGAAGGCATATTTATTCGATTATATTTTGACACTTATACAAAGGAACGGACTTCTTGGTCTGAATAACTTCTACGTAGTTAT
Organism: Oncopeltus fasciatus; assembly: GCA_000696205.2. NCBI lineage: Eukaryota > Metazoa > Arthropoda > Insecta > Hemiptera > Lygaeidae > Oncopeltus > Oncopeltus fasciatus. The sequence continues at coordinate 527,655 of KZ806895.1, read as the reverse complement.
ATTATATCCCTGAGTCCAAATGTTACTTTCATTACAGATGAAAGCTTTTGCTATAATGTACAGCGAGCCAGAAAAAAAATCTTACTACCTCAGCCGGGAATCGAACTCCGGTCTCCAACTTTCCTGGCAGGCGCGCTGACCTCTGCACCACCGAAGCAGCTTCGATAATCTCTCCAACTCACTTTATTCCCAGTTAAAAACCCCAAGTAGGACACCTGGGTTCGATTTCTGTAGTAGTAAGTTTTTTTTTTATAGCTCCCTGTGCATTTTTTGTAGTTAATTTAGCGTGGGATTACAACCCAGAATTAATTTATTTTTTTAAAGAAGTATTTATTAATATCATACCTTCTGTAATGAAGACAGATTACAAAAGGTATGATAGTTCTATATTCATTGGTAGTTATAATATTCATGGTATATTCATGGTAGTTATAATAACCCTTTAGATTATTTATTGAGGCTTTCAATTGGATGTCTTAATAATCATTCTCGTGATATATTTTCGAATAATATAAGAATATTTTGGGACGTCCACTATCTGTGGGGATCCAAAATATATAATTTTTGAAATTTCAAGTTCCTACATTAAGTATTTTAATATTTGATGTCGTTTTTTTAGATGCGGATGGAGACTGTGGGAGTAGAGAGAACATCTCAGAGAGAAAAATGCAGCCGAGCATTCCGATCAAAACCACCACCTATAAGGTAATTTATAACAATAAATAATATTACAATTAATTTATTGAAATNTAATTTAAATAATTAATATTAAATAATGACTATTATTTTAATTATAATCAATTACGTACGATAATATTGCCTAATATACGTCTATATATCTTAATAAAAACAAAAAATGTAGTAGCAAGGGACACAAGGGATAGTTCAGCAAATAAAAATAATTGCTATACCTACTGCCTATATTCTAAATTTGTTCTAATGCATATTTCTGTGTCGTCATGAATTATAAATCATATGTCAATATCATAGTGGAAGAAATTTACTTAAATTTCTCAACTCTGTATGAAGGATTTACATTTGTAACATGTCTATCAAGCGGCAATCAATTTATCAAATTAAATATTTATTACTTGTTTCACAATTTTATTTTTAAATTGAGGCTATTTACTCAGATATTAAATGCTCTTTGGATTCCTAATTTTTTTGGTTTCCAAAATTATGCATTTAAAGATGGGTCTTTTTGAGAAATTCAAGTGATATAACCTCCAAAGCTGATAAAAACCTCCGAATCTAAAATGGCTCCCGTGACTGATGGCAAACTAGCAGTTTCAGGACGTCGACCTTTCCAGTGTAATACTTTTTCTGCAGTGCTATACAAACGCCTCGCCTGGAAGTGCCTCCTACCCTCGGAGAGGGGTTCCAGAAGAAAAATACATTCCACTCCAGTCGGGGAAAATGACGGAATCCAAGGGTGAGGGTGTGACCGCCCCATATTGGTTGCTGACTGCTCCGACCTGCCCTCTAGTGAGATTTATCGGGCTCTCAGCTGGTGGTCCTCTCGTGCGGCACGAGTGCTTGACGTACACGCGTCTGTGGTCCTCTCCAGGCGAGGCTGGTGGTAAATTCCGCCCCTATTTTGCTGAAATGGTCCTGAATGGGGGGGTTGTTTGTACGTTTCCCTCTTAATTATGCCCATCTCTAATGAAACATGGGAAATCTGCTTAATTAACGCTGCTTCGTTATTCAGGGAACAATGATCGAGATAAGTTTAACTGGAGTTCATATTCATTTAAGTAATTATGTTATTATTCATTAATTATTTTATTTAAGTTTTTTACATATATTTTTAAAAATAAAATAATCGAAGACATTCGTTATTTATTAATTTATTTATCCACAAAATTACTTTCACCAAGCCTAATGGAAGCCGATAGGGCTAGGTGAATGCAATTTTATGAATATTTGTGAGCACGTGTATATGCACATATATATTTCGAATTAACCCTATTTTTTGTTTTACATGGAATAGAATTTTAGAATAAAATAAATTATTTAATTATATTCTACGGCACTATCATAAATAATTTGATTTCATAGAGATAAATAGCTTACAGATGAAAATTAAATATTTTTGACAACGCTTTTCCCTACTAAAATATCTGATCAAATTATGACGCATACTGAAAAATCTGCTGCATCGAGATAAGCGGGGCGTACGATTACACTGACCTGCTTCCGAAATGGTGATTTTATCGTTCGCGATTGCCACTTGAAGACTGTCTCAAGCGTTGGCCCCATCGGTCAGGGACATCTCATGAAAATCAGATCATATCAGAAAGTGCTGTATTTACAAGAAGTCTGCTGAATTGTATAATGTTTTCCAAGTTACTGACTCTTAATTAAGAACGTAGACTTCCATTTTGGTGAGTTTGCTTAAAACAATTGTTTTTTATATGTAAATAAATACTACACAAATATGTTTGTGTGTGTGGTTGCAGACCGAATTACTAAGAATATATGGATATTACAATAATTATATAAACTTAAATTATATATAT
>KZ806895.1:513840-524942 GCA_000696205.2 Oncopeltus fasciatus | reverse complement strand
TATATATATATATATGTGTGTGTGTGTGTATAGGTATGTGTGTGCGCGCGCGTGTATGTGTGTGTTTTTATTAAACAAGTTTGCTCTTGACAGTTCGATTTTTTGTTTCTATATTTTTGTATCTATCCTAATAAAAGAAAGAATAAATGTAGGCTAAGTGGAACATTAACTTAAAAAACTTTTAACGAGTCTCTTTAAAATTTATTGAACTAAAAAAATGTGACACGCTTGAAGTAGTTTTTCTTTTATTTTTTTTTTCAAACATTTTTAATATCTATAAATATTTCATTCCCTAATTTGGAAGACGGTTACTTGAAATTATTTCTGTTAATTGTATTGTGCATGGAAATTTTAAGAACTATCACCTTCTAAATCATTTTAGTACTTTAATCCTTTATAAATTGCTAAAAATCATCAAAATTTAGTGGATAATAGTAATAATAATTTAGAAACTAAAACAACAGCATTATTTACACTACAGTATTCATTGTAAAGCTGTTCATATTAGTCTGTTTTGCTATTTTGTTTAATAATCTAATAAACCAAAAATATTATTACTTTGGGTAAAAAGAGGTACTCCAGTAGTTTTTTTTATTTTTTTATTTTTTTTTGCATAGTTTGCTTAGTATTTTACTAATTTTTATAAATTACTTATTGCAGAGTATTTTGGTTTTTTACTATCTGCATATCTTGCTGATTAAATGCTTGAATGCTTTTAAATTCCTCTCGATGAAAATTAGTGTCATATTCTATTTTCCCCGATGTCCGACTAGGAAAATTATCCTTTGCCGAGAGATGGGAGTAAGTTAGAATGAAACACTGGGAAAATATCATTGGCTCAGCTCAAGGAATCCGAGTGGAACTGCTAAAGCTAGGACAAAGCTACTAGCTCTGAAGCAAACTGGGGGTTCGAGTCACGTCCTACCCTTGCTTTTATCTAGAAATTCTAGCGTTACGGCTGCTTAAAAGATTTGTTCAAGATGAAAAAATCAGAAAATAAAGTATCATCATCATAATTTTTTATCTATCAAGTATTTTTATTATTTAAAATTTGAACTTTTTTACTACTTGTTAGAATGTGAAAATTCAAAAACACATGATTACAAGTCAAAAATACTTATGTATTGCCCAACTAGTTTCGCGTTCTTGTACATCTCTTCAAGAGCTTAAAATATATTAAATAATTAGAAAAAGCCTCTTTGAGTACAAAACTATTCGGGCGATAACTGTTGTTATGTGTAATTGTTATTAATTTTTGACATTTTGCCTTCTTCCATCAAAGAATTTGGTATTAATTTAAATTTTTTTTAAAGTTTCGGTATTTATTTCATCTGATAACTCATAAATTAGGTATCTGATTTTGTAGAAAACTTTTTTTTTTTAAATTAATTTAAATAAATATTCATGAATGATTTATTTTGCATTTTTTTCGTATCATTTTTATGATGCCATCGTATTTAGAGACCTTCTTTCATTTGATAATTAATTTTGTACTAATTAATAATTGTATATGTCTAATTCACTTTGTTTTTGGGAAACATTTGTTAATAGTTATTTTATGTGCAAATATTAACATATATGTTATGGCACGAAAGCCACTCGTAGCAGCTTTTCCTCGTCAAAGGCGACCATTTGCAATTCATATCCGATTTCCAATAGATTGTTTGTGTCCTATTTGGATCATCTCGATGAGTGAGGATTTATCGCTGCACTCAGGGAAATATTCTGCACCCCTTAGCTGTTCAGCCAATGAGATAATAGACAGCTCATCCGATTCAGGGGAATACTTCCTACTGGGCCAGTGTGTGGAGGGAGAAGTTCTGACAAGAGGGTCAGGACTTACGGAGAAGCCACAAAAACTTAGGCGAGTATCCCGGCGCCAGTTCGGACCGCTTAACTTGCTCCACGCCACATTTTTTCCCCCTCCAAATCCTCGACCCACTAATGGCTCTAGTTGCTAACATGTCGGACCTTTCTTTTTAGTAATCCCGTTTAATTAAGCTCTAACGGTTCTATTTTATTTTCTTTTAAATACAAATATTTGTAACGTGAAGAATATGATTGTTCTGCTTCTACCTTATACAGAAATGAAAATATGACAGCTCTGTAAAAATGGAGTATTTGAGAACCTAATTGGAATTATTGAGAAATCTTTAAATTCCCTGCCGTTAAGGCTAAGGATTTGTCGCTTTGTGTACCACCTATAACACATTAAAGACTTACTCAATTTCTGCAGTGTTTTTATATTTTTGTATCAAAGATCTTTAATAAAAAACCAAATTGAGTAGTATACTTTAAAAAAGTAAGTTACTCATGCCATGTTTTCAGGTTTTTTAAGAGGTTTTGGGTGTATTTCGATTTAAAATCTACGAAGTATTGACTAATACATGCTATGGATTATAAATGTAACTAAAAAAAAAGTGCACCAACAGTTGACCAGGCAGAAGCACTCATTATAAGTTGACCGAACTTCGAAGATGGAATCACTGATTCTGAAGGCACTCAATAATTAGAGAAAATATATACAGTTCTACAAATATATACAAATTTGTAATTGGATTTGTAACTCTAATTCTAAGCAAACATTTAACTAAGTATTTAACCCTGATTTTTTTAATTATTATTATTTATTATATTAATAAAATTAACTTATAGCAAGCATTTAAGCACCAGCTTAGCAAAAGAGGATCTGTTGGAATATCTTTAGCCAAGCGCGGTGTGTGCCGAGCGGAGCTGGCTTTTATCGGGAAATACAAGTTTTCCGAGTGCTATGGGTGGTTAAAATAGAATGTTTACCTGTAGATGTAGATATTCCTACATATTTCCATGTTTTTGTTTTGTTTCTTTAAGGAAGTTTTTAATATATAAGTGTGTGCGTTTGTGGGTCAACGAATTACAGGCTGTAGTTTTTTTGTTTTTCTTAATGAACTTTGGTTGGAAGGCTGTTTTTGAAGTAGAAGAAATTGGTTCATTCGTATTAACAGAAATTTCAAGGGGGACTATTTATGAAAAATGTTATTTTCTATAAATCGGGCGTAACATTTAATTTTGAGCAGGGAAACTCAACTCGCAAATGACTTGTTTATTCCTGAAAGAAATGTTACAGAAGTTACTGAGTGAAATTGGACAATTAGAAGTCGCCATTTGCTTCGGCTCTAAATTCTATTCCGGCGGTCTCAATTAGTTGTTTTTCTCAGTCAAGCAAGCCACTTCGCTTTTGAATACAAATATATATTAAGTGCAATGCTGGGGAATTTACTTAATTTAAGCAGTTCCTGAGAGAATATATTTTTTTTTTTTAAACCAAGGGGATATTTCTGCAACTTCAATTAGCTAAAATAATATAAAAACATAAAACATGTAAAAAACATATAAATTGATTCTATCCACTAGGCTTTCTTCAGCCTTGTTATTGATTAAGTTTATGATATAAACCCCTAAAAAATACTAATAAATAAAATGAATAAATTCGTTAAAAGATTTAATTTTACATCCGAATGTTTTATCGGCCTAAAATGTAAAAAAAACAAAACATTAATTAATCCTAAGATGATATTAGTTGGGGTTCGGTCAAGGTAGATCCAAAAAACGCAAATTTAAAAAATCTATTTTTTAATAAAGGATTATCTGCCAACGTTTCGGCTTACATTTTAAGCCATCTTCAGGGCTATCATGAAGATAAGAGAGGACGTTCTGTCCCTAATTCACATTTCCATGACTGACTGTTTTGCTCATTAATTAATGTTTCGAAATATATGATTTATTTTTCCAAGGCTGGCCTTTTACAAAATAAATTAATTTCAAAGAAAAGAAAAGTACTTATATAAATTTCTTTATTAAATAANAGACATATAACATTTTTATAAATAACCTATTTAAAATTTAGAGCATTATAAATATTAAAATATTAATAAATAAAATTAAGAAATAAAGAAATGAGAAATCCTGGGAACGAGAGCGAACCATGCCCAAACGAAGAGGCTGGAATGCATCCGACAGTTTGACAGGCAGTCCGTACCAACATACTCACAAAAATACACACATTCTTGCTTATATCCGTATATGCATTTGTGTTGTGTTTTTGTTTGTGCATATCTTTATACAGGTGTGCCAGGGAGGAAACTGCAGACTTATTATTAATATCCAGTGACGTTGATACATGCGTGATTTGAGGCACAAGATTGAAGAATAGATATTATGCCATGAAGAATACATTAAGATCAGTTCAATTAAAACAGTAGGGCGTAATAACCATGATGTTCATAGCCCTATAACCTGATTCTAATCCCAATCCTTACCGCAGTATGACAGATTTCCCACTAATGTCCTCCATACCTTTTATTTCTATGAGCTATTTTTATATTTTGGTATCTAAAGTTCTTCAAGGTGTTGTATATAAAGTTCTAAACATGTGAATATTTACAGTTCAGAAATAAATCTACATCAGAACGACGCGTTAGGCTGAATTGGTTGCAAGGAAGATGAAGTACACTATGTAAATCCTCCCTATATTGTCGAATATTGTGATGTCGGAGATGGCTGAATGGGTTCCCAGCCTTGCTAACTGGTCCTCTGCAAGGGAATGAGAACGGCGACTGGTGTACGGAGTTCCCAAGACAAGCATTGTACCAGTACTCGACAAGTTCCCATCACTCCTCCTGAGCCAGTGGGCTGGGAAGTCTTCTGACCCCAAGAGCCGGCTCTTCAGTTCCCACAGTTCACTCTTAGATCTTTACTTGGCTCTAGCTCCCCGCTACTCCTTGCTCTAACGGGGTCCGTCATAACAACCCCTCCGGATCTTCGCTTTCCGCTTCCCCGCTACTCTTCTCTGACTAACTGCCAACTTTCTTCTTCGGAGTGCATTTTATGTCTGACGGTTTACAACTAGCTCTATTTTCCTTAGGCTATCCATGGAAAGGACATTCGGATTCTGATATGCCATGAAATTACATTGAATACAGTCTTACAGGAGTGGCGTTTGAAGAAATAAGGATACATCTATATAAATTAAACTCAAAAAACCTATGATCCAGTAGAAAAATAAATTTACCATTCAAAAGCACCATGTCCTAATGATTTTTTTTTTTTACCAGTTTAACTCAATTTGGTTCCTATAAATTTTTTCCTATCTTCACATTTTATATCTTTGATTTTTTTTTCATGTACTTCAATTTTTTTTTTTCATTATATTTACAAAAAAAATATTACGATTTTTTAAATGTTGACCATCACATATTTTCTAGAAGATAACATTTTTAAAACTTCGTATCAGAAAAAATAACTAAGAAACCCCCTTTGCGAATAACCCTTGTCCAAACCGACCCTAGACTAAGTATACACGGCACAAAACCCACATTGCGAATCACCATGTCAGAAAACCAAATAAACCCCCCAGCCAATAAACCCCCCTCTACCAAAACCCCTGTCTGAAAACCACAGAAACCCCTCTACACAAAATCCCTCTGCGAGACCCAGACGAGGGTGTCTACAAACCTTCGAGCGCCTAACATCCGTTCTGATTCATTATTGTTAAGTGTTTGTAAAATAAAAGTTGTAAATCTCTCATTAAATTACAAAATTGTCCCGTTAAATAACAGAATGTAATAAATAAAAAAAAATAACTTACATATTTTTATTTTCATTAGTCATACAATCGATACTTTCAGCTTAAGTGTTCCTTTTAAGTACCTCTTGCTCTGATTTCGTTTTTTTATTCTGTGTTCTCGGAATGATTTACTTCATATCTCATTGTGATCCAACTAAAAATTTCATATGCTGAGTATATTCAAAAAGTATGCCATCTTCGCCTATCTTCAAGTGTCATAGAAGATTTTTAAAAAATAGGTTTAAATAGAATTTAAAGCTTAAAATATCATGAAAACAAGAAATTTATCATTAGATGTTTTTTGTTGGGGTTCGGCCAAGGTATATCCAAAAAATACAATTTTAAAAATGTGTATTTATTAAATTATCTGCCAACGTTTCTGCTTACATTGTAAGCCATCTCTATCGTAATCCATCTATCAGGGCGAGAGGGGATGTTGTGTCACCAAGTTCCCCTTTTCATAACTGCATGACAACAGTCATGAAAATACGAACTTGGTAAAAAGAGGTCCCTTCTCGCTTTATGATAGCCCTGAAGATGGCTTAAAATGTAAAAGTTGCAAAATAATTTAAAAAAAAACATTTTAAAATTGAATTTTTTGGATTTTCCTTGACCGAACCCCAACAAAAAAAAAATTCATTTAATAATAATATCTGTGGTCAAAGAAACTTTTATTTGAACAAACAAAAAATTTATCTTTTAATTATTTCTGTAAAGGAGAAAACATTAGTAAGGAACTAATTGCACAAAAAGACTTTCGAAATATTTTTATAGAAAGGATATAATAATAATAGAATCTTGAAAAAATCCTCTGTCGAAAGATTAATTACCGTGGGAGCGGCAAACGTACTTTGCAATCCCTTGTTTGCCTCCAACAATTCCCACTATTCCTTTCTCTGTGTACTTACGTTTGCTTCATTCCGTGCTTACCTATCGGATATTGCAGTCAATGGCGTGTCATATTTTAGGAAGATTGCCAGCAAACGGGCAAAATTTGAGTATGGAACAGAACGAATGAATTATTATCTGACCATTCCAAAAATACGCTAAATTATGAAAAAAAAAAAAGTATTGAAAGTAAATTATAAGTCTGAAGGAACTGAAAATTTTCTAAAAAGCCAATATGTTATCATTCGTCTTGGTTTTTTGTTCTTTTTGAGAAACCCGCCTTTGGATTGTAGCCCATTATTAAAATTATTTCTTCTATTACCGGCAATATAACGCATAAATGTTGACGTCATAAAAAAAATTAAAAAGATAAATGAACATTTGACAGCGTTCATGACGGTTTACTTGTCACTATTCGGCCCGAAGATGGCTGTCCCCTGCCAAAAGTGCTCCCTTTTAGAACGTGGATTACAGCCATTCGAGAAGAATTCCTATAGGTACAACTATGGACGCCGTATTTTTTTTTTTTTTTTTTGCGTCTTTCAAATCTGAAATGTCCCGCTGGTAGAGCTCCTCTCACCATGATCCTAAGATGTTACATGGTGAGTGAATGAACAATTGTTAATAACATATATTATTAATAAATATATTTTTTTAAATTTCAACGAAAGCCATTCAGCTCTTGATAGCAAAATCAGCATAACTATGTCACTGTATACATTTATGCCAGAGGAGATTAATTTTTGCTGATGTGTTTTCAAAGTAAACGTGTTAATTTAAAATTCGGTGAATATTTGGCTGCAAAAATAAAATTTATTAAACTTTGAGACTACGCTCCTTTCCATTCTGTGTTCCAACATTATCCATTTTTAAGGATGCTGTGAAAATAAATGTTTTATTGCATAATCAAATAACATTAAAAATGTTCTTTAAGTAAGATACTCTAGAAGTAGTCAAATTTCTGTACAGGTTTATTTGCGAAAATATTTAATCCTTTAAAAAAGGAATTTTAATTAAATAATTTATTTGCCCTTTCTGGTAAAGCCACTCTCTCCGTCATTTTTTTCAGAAATAAGTGGATATAACGTAATATTTCTTGTAATTTAAAAAATGTAACATATTAGTTAAGCAGCAATACTCTTATGTAGCATAATATTGTTACATAAATATATACAAGACTTTTCTTTTAATATCTGTTTCATTATGTTATGGGTTAAAGGTTAATACTGATTAAATATAAAAATCAATGTAAGTTAATTTATTATAATATATTATTATACTCCTAATAAACGAAAACACTACTCTTACTACTAAGAACTAAAGAAAAATAAATTACTTACAGCTAATTAACAGATATGTACAAATAAATGAAACGTGCTTAAATAAGCAAATACAATTAGGCCTCAAAATAACTTGTTAAATTTTCTGAACTTACTCATTAATGTCAGTTAGCATTTCATTGTTGCGAGCCCAATGCTTAAGACATGTGGGATCTGACACTGGTTTAAGAGCAGCAGGTGAGCCGCTTTTATAACTTCATGGAAGGGGCGAGACTGGCCTAGATGAATCCAAGAGTTATATCTGGGTAACATAATTACCCCTCCTAAGTAAGAAAGCAGGTGGTTACCTTCAATTTCCCCCTGCCCGTACAGCTCTGGTCCTCTCGTTAAGTGCTTCCTCAGTCTTTAACAGTTACATTCATTATTTCGTCACTCATAGGGAATTTTTTTTCTGCTCAATTCTGTAGGAATTATTCGGCGTCCAGCGTGAAGTGGTCAGGGGTTGTAGTGCGGTTTGAAGGAGACCTCAGAAGGGGATGGAATTTCAGAGCCCTCGCTGTCCGATGTAAAATGAGAGGTCCCCTGCTCCCAGCTCCTTCTCCAAAGTTCTCTCTAACACTATAATTACATCCTTCTGGAGGGTCATTCTTCCTCTTCGTCCTTTTTCAGCAGAGAGAGAGGACAATCCTGACTGAATTTAAGAAACAATAATCTCCGAAAGGACTCCAGGCTGACTCTTTCTAACAGAACACTTAGAAAACTCTCAACTCTCTTCTAAAAAGTAATATTTCATAGTTAATTTTTAAACTATGGCAGCTCCCAGAATAACTTTTTATTGCTATTGTATTTAGGTCATCTTCTTATATGTATCGCATGTTTAACTGTAGTTAATGGACGCTATGCCCGTATGATTATGCCCATAATAAATTCAAACCCGATACCCACAACCGCTGAAATTCATGATTCGTTACTTTAAATCTGACTTTCTAGAAAGTAATAAAAATACTGCCTGAACCGGTCTCAGGTAAGATAAACTAAAGGCTACATTGCTTATGTATAATTTAGAGAAAAATAGGGCTTAAATGAAAAGTCCTTCACGCAGGAGCTACGTAATCCAAGCACATTGCTCATATTTAATTAAATATTTATTTAAGTAAGAGTAAATGATAATTCTTAGATGATTTTAGTTGGGGTTCGGTCAAGGTAGATCCAAAAAACACAAATTTAAAAAATACATTTTCTAAATTTGTGTTTTTTGGATCTACCTTGACCGAACCCCAACTAAAATCATCTAAGAATAATATCTACGGTCAACAAACTCTCCTTTTGAGTAAATGATAATATTCATCTTACTTTTACTTGTTCGAGAAGGTATAATGAACTATGCACACTTAACGGAAATCTTGGAAGGAAAAGTAGATTAGGCATTCAGCCATCGTGTTTACCTTCGTAAATCTCCTTCCTGATAAGAGCTTTTTTTTCGGGGCCCCAGGGTAGATCCGAGGATCCATTCGAGTCCCGCAATCCTAACGTTGCGGGTCAATGCCCGCCCAGGGCAAGCTTTTACCTATAAATGAAAGCTTTTCTTGATCCATAGATGTTTAAGATTTAAGTGGGGTTTATTTTGGATAACCATGATTGTTTTTATTTATTTATTACTTATGGAACTTATGGAAACCTGTAGATAGCTTCTCCCTCCATGACCCCAAGTGGTTGAAAGGGAGGTTTAAAAAAAAAAAAATATATATATATTTCGTTAGCTAAGGAAAGAATCGTGCCTGCNAACATTAGAAAATTATATTTTACACATATTATGCTCAATAAACTGTTTTTCATAACTAAAAATAAGATGATAATTTGCGATATTACGATTAAAAATTTTTATCTTCATCTGAATCCTCCCTCTCCCCTTCATCCGTATTCAACCAAAAAACATCTTCGATGTTTTGCAATAAAAAGCCTAATAACTGAATGGGTTTTCTGTTTTTAAAAATTTCGGAACTCGCAAACAATGGATATTACATTCTTAAATATTTCATTAATACATATCGTTGTTAAAATGTTTTAGGATAAAATGCTAGAAAATTACACTTAAAAATATTATCCATATTATTTATTTTCTATGAACTTACACACACACGTATATATATAATTCTAAACAAAGTGTTAGACGGGTGAAGGTCTGTCATACTTTTCAAAAGTCGCGTAGTACTAACTTGAAAGACTTGATTTCCTTACAAAGTATAGAAGTTAAAATAATAAATTTAATCGCTTCGCTGTCAAAGAAGGCAGAAGTCAGATGAGAGGAGAAAAGTGAAAGTAGATAAGAGGAATGGAATTATCTTATCTAACTTACGTAGATTCCAAATAATAAAAAAATTAAATAAAAAAATGATAAGAAATAGAATTCTCTATAAGAGATATAAAATTATTATGGGCAAGACCACATGAATAAGGTACTTTCTTAAAGATGCTCGAATCGGAATCTGAAAAATGGGATGGTTAATACTGAAAAAGGGTGACAAGAACAAAATGGACGTCCTCCAGTTCGTGCAAAGATCAATCATGGACAGGGAGTTTTTAACCTAATCAAAATCTAGTAAGCCTTGGTCACGCTTTAAATATTAGCGCCAAGATAAAATCACGCGGCACGGGACTTACGAATTCAAATATGTATACATAAATATTTAAACAAAAATAATAATAAAATGGTTGAACGTAATCAGAAAATTTAGTTTTAACTGAACAAATCATTTAGTCTTAACTGAAGTGGAAATCATATTTTAAAATGTCTTACAACTTCATGCTTTAAATAATTGTATGGCATGCAATATAAATTTAAATTTAGTTATTTAGTTTAAATTTAAATTCCGAAGGACTTGCTTTATTTAAAATAAAATTTATCATTTAGAGTTAAAGAACCTCTGAAGAGATGGTACTAAAGACATGAGAACAGTCAGAGTTGCTTTTAGAATATAAGGTAAAAATTTGGTCCTTCTTTGTGATCTAACTAAATTCCCTATCAGTATATATTATGATTGGTTTGTCTATTTTCTCTACTTAGAATTTCGGCAAGACAGAACTAGTTTTATTTTTACAGTAACTACTTCATTGGGCTATATTTTTGAGGATAAAATTTATTTCTCATAATCACTTAATTAAGTACTTTTTTCTCCAATCGTGCAATAATAAAAATTCTTAGAAAATTTTTTTAACTGTTTACTCCAAAAATTCGCTCTAGCAATGCAATATGATGTAATTATTTTTTAATTAAACAAAATAAAAACTGACATTTGTCATATGTATATATATATATTCAGCATAACTAT
>KZ806895.1:488775-502641 GCA_000696205.2 Oncopeltus fasciatus | reverse complement strand
AGTTGAATACAGACAGTGACAGTGAACACATGTATTCGGCCAAGAAGATGGACAATGTCCGAAAGCGCTCGCCAACAGAAGATGGTTTGCAGAAACCAATGAAGACGGATAATAGAAGATATGATAATACCTATATATGTATACATAACCCATCTAACGACGGAGCAATCACGAACCGAGATAAATAACAACTGATCACGAAACTTAAGCTATATGCAATCCTTTGAAGTCACATAAACTAAGTGGAGGTTATACTTCGGTTCTGACCTATATACTTCCACTCTACCGATAAGACACAAAGGCTGGTTCCTATTTGCTCTCATTTTTTTTTTCAAAATCCTAAATAGAATGTGTATATTCAATTTTATCAAAGGACAATTTACTCTCCTTCACTTTACATCATTCATTTGGAGTATGTGTACTATCTTATCTGTAGCTGACATCTTAAATAAAGATTTTAAAAATATACCTATTGAGAAAATAATCTATTAATTATAATGATCGATAAGTCCTTCTGAACAAAAATAAATAATAAAACCATTAAGGCACATTAAGTGGTACATGTAACACTATCTTAATGAACGATAATAGCATATACATTTGAGGAAACCTGTATTGGATGTTTAATATACTATTTTTTGTAGATTTTCTCAAGGGTAGTAAGGATCATGGAGGGAGGGGGTGTAAACCCCTAAAAAAACCATATTCTCAACTCCCATTGCTCTGATTAAGTTTCTATTCCTCGATAAATGCTTACCTAAGGTGGGACTCAATTTGTGCGACCAAATGGATCCCCTTGGCTGAGTAGGCTGCCCTACTTCGAGGGGACATAGACGGACAGAAGTTCTGTAGAACAAAGTTTTAAACTTTTATCATGATTAACGCACAAAACAAAAATTAATATCCTCGTTTTTTATTATAGATAAGAAAACAAATTTAGCAGTTTAATAGGTATGGAATATAATATTCACAAATTTGACTTTTTTAGAATGCTCATGAAAGGCCTCCAATGGGAGTATTTGAAAAGTAAGTTGGAAGGCTGTGGAGTATTACTTTTTTTAAACTAGATAAATAAAATTCAGTATTTGAGTCCCATTTATGCAGCTCAGTACATGGGATCATTTACAGCTGATATCAAGGAGGGAGTTATTAAAATTTTTAGCTATAAGTTTAAAAAGCATAATTGAAAAAAATACTTTCCTCAGAATTTTTTTCTTACACATTTTTAATAAAAGCACATATTAGGAAGATTTGCAATAATGTAATTACCAATATCAGAAAAATAAAATACTCTAAAATTGTTGGGAAATTATTTTTTTATTATTTTTTATTTTGACGTTTCGACTCAACTTGTTAGTCATCATCAGGACGATAGTGATGTCTGGAGAGATCTCCGAGGGAGGTTGATGGTCACATCTCAGAGTCAAGAGCTAAAGACTTGATGTTAAATCGAAACGTCGGCAATAATAAAATAAACTACCCAGAAATTTTGAAGTATTTTATTTTTTTGATCCTGACCGAAACCCTGACTAATTTCTCCACCAAAATATCAATGTTGAACGCTTCCCTCCTTCATTAATGATCCTACCATTTACCTTCATTATCTTTTCTGGTAAGTGAAATCAAATTAACCATTTAATGAAACATAGTTAATATACTAATTTTACGTAGCTATTGCCTCGATAACTACTTCTTATTTTAAGTTTTTCTCGGGTTTATGGAAACTAGAAACTCCTTATTGATTTAGGGCCTTTGCTTTAATCCCTCGAAGTTTCCAGGCTGGTCCTTTAAATACCTTTATCCCCGAAAATTGTGACAACCAATCCTCCTTAGATAAAGCCACATTGATCAAATATCCGAGGAAGATATTACTTCCCTCCCGGCCAGCCATCAAAATAAAATCAGGCTTGAGAGTCAAATTACCCGGGGAGTAGAAAACAAGAGTTATATGCAGTCAAAAGAGCGGTTTCCATTCTTAACTAAGCTGATGTGACATTAAAATGTCATCAGAAAAACAGTTTCTCGCAGGAACCTATCTTCAAAAAGTATTGCATCTATGTATCGCTGCCGCGAGAGTTTTATTTTCTAAATATACTTTCTATATATATAGTTTAATAGAGAAAATATGGAGAACTAGAGTGACAGGAGCCACTGATTTATTAAGNTTATATATATAATATGTATGTATGTGTATATTTGAGGGGGAGGAAGGGAGGGAGAGAGAGAGAGAGAGTGGTAAAATAGGGATAAGAGAGGCGTGGAGTAGAAGGGGGTTTCTGCTCTGGGACTTGACAATTTCCTGGTTCCTATTCTCTGGGGAAATGGAGCTGGCTGTGGGAAAGCCATCTCTAACTCTTTCTCTCTCTCACTCTCTCTCTCTCGCTCTCTTCCTCTTTTTCTTCAAGGTCTCTTCACCTCACTCGGATATTGCTCTTCTCCATTCTTTTCACTTACATACTTATCTCGATTTAAGTTGTTTTAAGGTTTGTTTGTTGAATCCCATAAATTGTAATTTGTATAGAAATATGTAGTAATTATTTTAGAATAAGAAAAATAATCGCAATGAAACAAATTTTTAATATAGAACTATCGGGCGCCGAAATTGTCATTAATTTTCTGACAAAATATGACGTGTCCCAGCATTTTGACTTTTTTTCTTTTCTTGGTCTGCCATTTCCGCCCAAAAAGGGAGAGGTCCCCCCCTGCTGGATTTATTTGAAGCAAAACTCCGTGTACTACTAAAAACGAGGGATTTAACTGTCATAGTTTCATTATCGACAATGGGTAGGTTATAGGCACTGGATACACTAAGGTGTTTCCCAAATTTATTTATTTATTTTCTTTATCTTATTTAAATTAATATGCTTTAGTATTTATTTGTGGTTTTAATTATTAAGGTATAATTATATACCTGGATTTAGATAATTAATAATTGAATTAAGTCTTAAATAATTTGCTCTCGAGTTGGTGTCACTTATAATATAATGTATTATTGAAAATAATTTCTCTTTAGAACTTGTCAGAGATTGGAAAGCCTGTGTTGTTATTCTAGGCGAAGGTTAAATGCTGGTTACAGTAGCGTCCTATTTGACAGTTTAACTTATTCATTGATCAATTCTGAAAATTTGGCTTCTAAAAAATGTGGATTTTAAATAAAATTTTGCCACAATTTTCATATAAGAAGAAATCATAGACTCACGAATTTGTAATTTTATCAACTATTTAATTTTCTTTGATGTGAGGTATCAATTCCTCAACACTTCACCATTTTATTGAGTGTTTCTTTATTTACTAAAATGCCTCTTGTTGTTAAAAAAGATAGATCTCACCTATTCTTAGAGGTTAGAATTTTTGTTTTACAATTGAAAATTTGCACAGACTGGAGCCTGCATTTATTAGTTTCGAATATTTCATAGTAATGGCCTGTTAAGACAATGTTTAGTTTAGTTAGATTTATGCATGCTTTGATATTTTTGCTGGATTGTTAATCATATAATAGAATCAATTTACCTCAAAAAGTAAGAATGATATAATAATCATTGTTAACTGCATATAAAAAACAGACAGTAGTTGCTTGGGATTGGCTTTACAGTTAATAGGTGATGTAAATTTCACATAGGCTGTTAATTAGGTGGAGTTACTTCCATATAATTAAATGGTTCATTAATTGCATGTATTACCTTTATAGTTATTAGAGAAGAACTTCAACATTTTATTTATTTCTTTTTTTTTTTTCTCTCACTGATATGATATACACCAGATAAGTTTGCTGTTATAAAAAATAATATAAACAATCCCCTTCCCATGTGTTATCTCCAATTAAGATAAGTGAGTTTTATCACTTGTAGCTTTGTATTTGAAGCAACGTGTTCTTTCTTTACTTTGGATTTATACCATATTGTGCTTTGAAATTTATAAACAAAATTATAGTTATGCAGATAGTTTGTGCATAGTGCTAAATGATGCTACGCTCAGCATGGGATTATGTATACGACTTATATAACTCCTACATTTATGGAATACCTTTGGAACCATGTTATGTGGTGTGTATGGAAAACACTATATTAAGAATATGTAACTGTTATATTCACTTTTTTTAAATGCATATAAATAAATAAATAATTTATTGTATGTATTATTTAGATTTATAACTAAATTTTTTAAAATATTCTTCAAGAATCATATCTAGCTTATTAAGGAATTAAATATTACTACCTATACCAGTAACCCTTGAAAAATTATTTTGTTTACATCTCTTATCAGTTAGATGTCTTTTTACAACACTTGTTTGCTTCTCTGAGAAGCTTTTTAGAATTTTACTTATGATATTTTATTTTCAATGAGCTACTTTCTTTTTAAATTTAATTTTAAATAAATTTTAATGCTATAATAGTAATGCATAAAAATTTGTAAAATAAAACTAGCTTTTTTTTTTTTTAATTCTCTTTAGATAAACATTTAATTGTTTAATTTGCTGAAACTACACTTATAACTGGCTATTGTCTACTCTTATATTTCTAACTATAATATAAACCTGCAACTTCAGGTTTTATTTTTTCATAATATTTAAATTGAAATTAATACCTTTAACCTAATTCCTAAAAAAAAAAAAAAAATAAATGGTTACCTTATTGACTTTCAAAATGTCAATTAGTTTTGCTAGTCAATTTAATTGTAGATTGGTTATCATAAGCAAAGATGAACATGTTCTGTTTTGAAAGACATTTTAAATTCCGAATTTAAAATAAATCTATTTTACCATGAAAGAAAAGAAAAATTGGGATTCGTTACTGACAAACCAATTCATAAAAATATTATGGTTAAGCAATTAATTTTCTAAAGTTATAAACAAAAAAATAGCTTAGAAATATAAAGAATTATTAAAATATTAGTCTATTAAATTTTTCCTTAAAAATTTCTGCAACTACCATAGTAATGATTTAACATTACTACATTGGTTGCTGGCATCTGACAAAATTTTAAGAGTTCGTTACTACAAAAAATTGGTCTATTGCTAATAGTGCAAACTTGCTCTATTATGTGTCATACACTGCACTTTTTTTTTATTTCTCTTTTAATTTATGTATATATATATATACTAAGAAAATGGAAATTAGATAAGTTTCTTCTCCTTTTCATGTAAATATGACAAGAGAAAAACTCATAAATCACACCACCAACTTGATTATTAAGGGTCTTCATCTTCACTGGTTTTAAGAAAATTTTAATATAAACAAATATGAAATTCAGTATTATTTTCCTAATATATTTATATTTATTTATTTATATGTACTTAAAAATGTGCATTTTTTAAAACTTTCCTCATAAATAAATAAATATAAATTAAATGCTTAAATAATGAAATACTAACATTAATTAATAATTAGGAAAAAAAAATTCAATATAACAGAAATTGTTAGATCATTAATAAAAAAAATAAAAAAAGAATATGGTGTTCTTCCCTCTTCTGTCATTGTAGCATGATTGAGTTCTAATTGGTATTTAGTTGGTTAACATTGATTGGGGTAAGTCTTTAAACCCATGGCTGAAGGCAAACTTTAAAATGATAACTGTAGTTTTCAGTTACTCTTATATTATTTTAAATATTATTTTAATTTAAATAGTAAATAATTACTTTTTCCAATAGGCCACATTGCAATTAACAGAAATAGCTAATTTCTGCATTTAATTATTATTATTAAAACAGTCTTAACAATTTTACCCTTCTTCATTTAATATACATATATACTTTCTTAATATGCATACTGTAATATCTTTAATGAAATTTGTAAATAAAGTTATCATTTTGTGACGAAAATAAAGTTAGCTTATGAAATTTTTCATTCTGAGCTATTTAAGCATTTAAAAATTTTTTTTTATAGAAGCATAATTGTAACTTCAACAAACTTATATTTGATTAATAGCATTCTTAATTATTAATTATAAGTTAACATAGCATTCACTAACATTGTACTTGTATCTAAATAAGATCTGTAAATAAGAATAATTATTATTAGTTTAGTTAGTTACTGTTCTAGCTAAACATCAATTTTGTTTCTTACCCCTACCAATTTTAACCCCTACAATCTACTTTTCACTTTCAAATGTTATTATTAATTGTCAAATTTTAAAAACTGTTTCTATATAGGTATATATATATATATATATATATATATATATATATAGTGACATTCTTACATGGTGTATTGTGTGTTGGTAGTCCTTGAAACATAAATGTTAGTTGATTTAGCTTTTTTTTATATTAGAAAAAAAAGTGTGGTTGTTTTACGTATAGTTTTAAGAAATATTGTAATTTCAAAGAAATAAAAGCATTCTATTATAACATAATAAAATGAATTTTATAACATGTAAGATATAATAATTAACAACACACATATATATACAAATGTGTTGGACCCACCAAGTCACTACTTATGCTTCTTTTCATATAAGATTTTGGAGTTTATATGTTACATTGAAGATTACAACTATTTAAACAAAACACACACACAAAAAGAAATCTAAAGTCTTGATAAGTTTTAAAAAATTTCCGGATGTTAAAAAAAAAGTCTACCTCTCTTATCAAAGAGTGACATCCTGCTAATATGACCTATAAACACCTTTTAAACATTTCTGAACAATAGCCATTGTTTTACTTATATTCTCATTTTTTTTTACGGGCGTACAGTAACTAATTTGTTTACTAAACTCAAATGTGAATTTCTCGAGTAGAAAAATACAGAGTCGCCCTGACATACTAGTTGTTTCCTTTTTAGTTTTCCTTATTATATGTTTTCATAAAAATGTTGTGGAAGATAAATGTTAGAAAATTATAATTGATAGAATATGTGGTTTTCAATGTTGTGTTTATAAAATGGGTTAAAAAAAAAAAAAAGAGTCTAAGTGTATAAAATAAAATATGTGACCCAAGAAAATTAAATTTTATATATCAATATCTATTTATAGTTCATTAATTTATCTTTATTCTAATAATATCAANATAGTACTATAACTCAACTTATATATTAATAAGATTACTATTTAAAAAAATTGTATATCTTATTCAATCTCAGTTTCGATTAATCTATTGTGTTGTTCAGAATAACTAAATACTTATACACTGATTATAGTGTCACTCTGTTCAAGCTTTCTTTAAAGTCTGAAAAACAAACCTAGAAACTCAAAAATAAAAATAGCAAACTATTGTTTTAAAATGTTTTACTTTATTCTATTATGATGTACTGCTTATATGAGTTAAGTAATAAAATTAATAATAAGTTATTATAAAATTATTTAATTTGAAAAATATTGTTTATGTATACAAACAAACACATATACTTTTTCTTGAGGAGGAGTCCCATAAACATTTGCGTATTTACTTTGTGCATGATGATCTTATGTGTGTAAATAGCTCTTCAAATTTGCATTATTTATATATATTATTTTTCTGCTCCTTTTCCATATCTATGAGATAGTACTTATATAAAGTCCCTTCCACTTGCTTTAGTCAATGGCTTTCAAGTTTAAGGGAACATAAACACCATAAAATTTGTTATATTAGCAAAATTATCATCTTTAGTCACCCAGTATGTGTAATATTTGTTTGATTTCTTTCTCTCCCCGTTACATTTATTTTATTATCAAAAATAAAATAAATTATAAAACTCACAGGTACCTTATGAATTTATATCGAACTGTAGTATGTGTTTTTAAGTCTTAAAATTAAGATATCAAGTGTTAATTTTTTTGTAATAAGTATATTTATTTCTTACTATGTTTCATGCCAACTCAATAAAACTAAAAACTTTTTTTTTTCTTCTTTCCAAGGGTAAATATCCCTAAACCAGAAGTCTATCATACTAAGAGTGAGGAATCCGAAGGGGAGGGAGATGCTAGCTGCCATGTTTCTGGAATGCATGGTGATTCATTCACAGATAGCAGGGATCCATCTGCCAAAGATACCCTTCCTGACCTTAGGTGAGATATTTAAAACATTTTTATTTTCCAACAACATTAAATAGAATATCTTTAACATTTAAATAATAGGTTTTAAAAATTTAATTTTATGTATTTCAACTTACTAACTGTAGTGTTTTATAGTATGCACTGAAATATAAATGTATTGCTATGAAAGTCTCTTTCGGACGAAATAATAGTAGTTAGAGCTGATATGTGGGTCATGATTTGATTTGAGTACAAAATCAATATTTCCCAATATTTCTTTTTAACATTTTTTTTTTTTTTAATATTTGAGATTAACTTGTTAATGTTACCATTTGAAATAAGTTCCTGAACATTTATTTACAAAAAGGGTGTGGTGGCTGGAGTACTGCTGGTAACTCCCAATGCCAAGAAAATTAAATTTTATATATCAATATCTATTTATAGTTCATTAATTTATCTTTATTCTAATAATATCAAAGACATTAATGGTTTGGTCTTTCTACTAATCCTCCTTCTCATCTGATATTACAAACTATCGAACCCATCCAGTAATTAAAAATTAGTAGTTTTTGAGAATTTAATCGAGTTAAAATGTAAGTTTACATATTGGAAAGATAAAAAAAATTTTTTTGGTTTATACCATAAAATGTTAAAGTTTGCCCGGATATAGGGAAAAGAAACACTTCTTGAAACCTTTAAATATTAAGATAGTCATTTCAAAA
Organism: Oncopeltus fasciatus; assembly: GCA_000696205.2. Taxonomy (NCBI): domain Eukaryota; kingdom Metazoa; phylum Arthropoda; class Insecta; order Hemiptera; family Lygaeidae; genus Oncopeltus; species Oncopeltus fasciatus. The sequence continues at coordinate 493,975 of KZ806895.1, read as the reverse complement.
ATGGGTTGGTAAATAAAATTAAACAAACAATTTTTTTTTTTAATATATAACAACATTAGTTGGTTTTCATAAGACAGTGAATATCACAGAGATCTTAATCATATTTTAGTCAGTCAGTAACTTCATTCCCCATTTTGTCATTCTTTAACTTAATAAAGGTGCAATCTCTTGAAGCTAACACATACTACCAATTTACTATCATGATGATTTTTTTTTTCTAAATTTGAGCCACTCTAAATGGTTATTTAACCTATTAATTGTCTCATCTATCAGAAATTGGACATTGTTTATGTTAGAAAAAGAATGCCAATCCTAAAAATTTGTTTTATAAATTCACTGTTTCAGGTGGAGGCAAATGACACACTTACTTCAGTAGCTGCACGATTCGACACTACCCCATCTGAGTTAGTCAAATTGAACCGGCTTGCAGCAAGGACTGTTTTTCCAGGACAAGTGATTAGAGTTCCAGATAAGGAAGGAGTCAGAAAAGAAAAAGATGATGAAGATGGTGCCTCACAAACTACCTCCACTGAAAGGAGTGACAATACAGATGAAGAAGGTATGACTTTCATTTTTTAATTTATAAATAGACTTATTTGCTATTGTATGACAAATACCCTGTCTAAGGCATGGTTTTTTTATTTGCCTCATATGTAGACCACAACATTCCTGGTGGCTTTCCAGGTTGTCTTTCTCAGTTCACTTATGATTTCTGTGCAAGAGGATTGGCCCTATTTATTAATATTTTAAGAGAATATTCACCTTCTTTTTTTTTTTAATTCTGATAAAAAATTATTATTATTAATTCTAGACATTATAATATGCCAATAAAATATTACAAGTTATGAATTACTTTTTATAAATAATAATTTTACAGATGTAAAATAAGGTGAGGTTGTTAATCAATAAACAATTAAATTACAACCCATTACAAATTCTGAAAACCCCTAATTTCCTGTAAAATATTGAACTGTTAAAAATTATTTTTTATAACTAACTTTTGTATGAAAATGTACAAAATAGTTCATTTTACTTGTATTTAGATATCAGTAATAAATTATGTTTGTGATTTACTTTATGCCCATGCCTGCAAGGCTGAGTATTTAGTTTTTTTTTATAGGACAATGTAATTTACTTTAAATTTGTCTTCTTCATATATATATATATGAACAAATGTATGGTTAAATTTGTATAAATTAGTAAAATATTATATTAACTCTTGCAGATATGCTGGAAACTCTCAGAGTTAGTTCTCCTAAACCAGGCCATGTTGAGAGGGTGGGTACACCATCTTCTCCTCTTCTTGAAAGGTTCCTCAAGATAAATGTAAGACACATCACGGATGGTCAGGTAAGATTTGAACTGCTTTTTAAGTGCAATTTTAAATATTTGTTGATTATATGATATAATGCTAAATTGCCAAATTTCTTGTTTGTTTTTTAAAGTGTTTTGTGTATGTCTGAACATAAATTAGTTTACACTTCTGATGATACTTTTTACTTTAAAACCAAAATTAGTTAAATAGTTAATATTTTCCCATTTAATCTGAAAATTGTTGAAATTTTCTACTTTAAATGATATTTATAAAACTTTTTATATGTATGTTTCAAATAATTAATGTATTATAATGCAATATGAATATCGAAATCAATATTTAGATAGTAATCAACTTTATTAAAGTTAAATAATTCATGAGAGGGAACAGAATAAAAAAATCTATCTGTCCTCGCCAGGAATCGAACCTGGATCTCTTGCTATCCGGGCCTAGTATGCTGACCTTTACACCACAAGGACAGGCTAGATATCTCACTCTATTCCCTCTTCATTAGCGAGAGCCTAACTTACGAGAAAGACGAGAACTTCGTCTTATACTCGAAGTAGCTGACATTGTCATACATTTTGTCGGCTCTCGTCATTTACTTTATTAAATTTTAATTTTTTTTTTTTTTTTTTATTAAAGTTAATTAAGCCCTGCTAGTATATTTAATAATAAATAACAAGTAAATAAAATAATGTTATAATATTTTTAATGCAATGGACAGTATATTAATTAAATAATTACCTAAACTATAAGAGTTGTTTAATTGTGAACAATAGTTTTTTTTTGTTGTTTTTTTTCTATTCAGTCATACATTTTTATTAAATAAGTATTCATACATCGCATGCAGGAGGTTAAAAAATCATTTTTCGTGAAAAGAGTATACAGTCAACTCTTTCATTTGCGCTGATAGCGAAGTTTATGACAATTATTGATATAAAATAAAACCTATTCTTCACACTTTTTTTAATCTTTTACTTGCTGACTGCTTTCAGAATCAATGATTCCATCCTCAAAGCTCAGTCACTTTATAATGAGTGTTCCTGCCTTGGTAGCTCTAGGTGCACTCCTCCTTGCACAGTTCTGGAACACTCATTATAAGATGACAGAGCTCAGAGTATGGAATCATTGATTATGAGAGCACTTAGCAAGTAAAAGATTGAAACATTTTTAAGAATTGGTTTGATTTGATAACCCTAATTATACATTCAACTTTTTATGTTTTTAGTATTTGCATATAAAAAATTGATTTATAATTTGTGCATTTGATTATGAATAACTTCAGTAGCTTCAGTGTAATAGAGAATTGTTATCTTAATCTATAACTTTTTTACTATTTACTTTTGTAGGTATAAAATAGTTGAATAACTTGGGTACTTATGTCTCTGTTTCTGCATTTTTGCGTTTTCTTATTGCATCCTATAACTGTTAGTTTGTGAGCAACAGTTTTATTTCATTTCATAAAACTGTTACTGCCCTTCACAATACTTCCAATAAACTCAGGGCTAAGCCTTGTTTTAATTAAGTTTGAGCATGCTCACTCCCACAGCCGATTTTTTTTTTAAATTCAAAACCATTGCAATTACATTGCGTAATCTGTATTTGTACATGAATCTATGTTCAGCTACCCAAATTTTGGCTTCTAAAGAAAGATCTTTAGATGTTGGAGTAATTTCACCAATTTTTTCCTAATTTATGTATCACTCTAATGAAATTTGTTTATTTTACGATAAAGTTGATCTCAAAATATAAAATAAATATTGTAAAGAAGAGAAAAAATAATATTTTCTCTCATTTTTTTTCTACCATACCTTTAGTTGCTAATTACAACTGCCTAAGAAATGATCAGTTGGATTAAACTTATAGGGCCTGATCTCCTAATGATAAAACAACTAATTACATCATGTATATCAAAGCATATCAGTTTTTAACTACAATCATTGTTAAATGCTAACATATATGTAATATAATCGATTGCTACTTGTGCTTGAATTTGTTTAAAAGCATAGGTAATATTAAGCATAAATAAATTTATTTATTTCTTTAAAAATTATTTTTTCTTCTTATATTATTAATTAAATCATTTATTTACAAAAAGGGTGTGGTGGCTGGAGTACTGCTGGTAACTCCCAATGCTCTGATGTTTGACCCTAATGTGTCTGATCCTCTAGTCATTGAGAGAGGCCCTGAAGCCTATGGGGTCATCGCACCGATGGAGTATGTTGTAAATGCTGCCATTTATCATGATATAGCACATATGAGAGTAGCAAATGCTGAGAATAGGTACTTTTAATTTTATTATATATATTTTTAAACTTTAATTATTGGTTTATACATCTAGAATTAATGTATGATGTAAAGTTTTTAAAAAAAAAACAATTTATTCGGTTAATTATTTATTTACACGGCTAATATTTTTGCTTCAGCTGCCAAAAAAATGATTTTTATAATATGCCTATAGTGATTATAAGAAATTAAATTAGCCAGAAAATTGAAACTTACTTATCGAAGGATGATCAAGCAACATATTAAGTTTTGAAGCAATCAAAGATTATCTTATTAACATATAATTTTTATATCTTATTAGCATAGTTAGAGGTTTGTTTGTCATCATGTCTTATGCTAGAGAAAGAAATTAGTCAGGGTTGCAGCCAGGATCAGTAAAATAAAATACTCCAAATTTGTTGGGTAATTATTTTATTATTGTGGATGTTGGGGCTTAACTTGTTTGTCATCATCTGGGCTGAAATACAATTCACACTAGTACATTTATATAATTAGAGATTGGAATGAATAGGACAGAGGTAAGGTATGTTACAAGACAGAAAAATATTTACAGATTAAACTAAACAATACAATACAAATATGAAACAATATAAGTTATAAATGTCAATGTTATGTATAAAAACTTTGTATAAACCACTAGTGATGGCTGGAGAGATCTCCGAGGTAGGTTTATGGTTACATCTCGTAGTCCAGAACTAAACTGAGAGACAACTGGTAAAAGGGGGTTGTAGGGGGTTTTGGCGGCACACTTCAAAGGTAGGTAACAATGGTCGGGTTAATGATTTCTTTTCACACTTCACAATTTCCTTAAGAAGAGACTGATTTTGAAATGTCTGCACATCAATCTTGATTCTTACTTTATTAACGATAGGCAGAACAAAGACATTTCCTCAGCTTATTGCAATATTTTCCGAAAAAATTCAAGTAAATAATCCCCGACATCTGCCTTTCCAATTTTCCTTTGAAAGCATTAACCCCACCAATAGCATTACCTACCTTTTAAGTGTGCCACCAAAACCCCCTCCCACCCCTTTTCACTGGTGGTCTCTCAGTTTAGTTCTGGACTCTGAGATGTGAGTATGTAAGTGTGTGTGTATTGTATTTCAGCCCTGATGATGACTTATAAGTTAAGTCAAAATGTCGGCAATAATAAAATAATTACCCACTAATTTAGGAGTATTTTATTTTACTGATCCTGGCCGAAACCCTGAATAATTTCTCCATCAATATCTTATTAACATGTAATTATTTATGTTCACGTAGGCTTCGTCGGTCGTCAGATGTATTTACCATTTCATCTTCCGGGTTGGACCGAGTCAAATTGTTCTTTTTTGCCGAGCTTTCGCACATCATGTGATGGCTTCTTCAGGGCTGAAAAGAGAATGAGAGTTGTAAAGAGAGATTTTTAAAAATCCAGATGGTATATATTTACCATGTTTTATACACCAGGTGGTGTATAATCCCGGCGCGGTCTTGTCCTTGGGCGAAGTCTGCCTTCCCATTGGTTGATACTGTGTTCTGGTGGCTGGTCTCTGGAGTAGTCAGGTAGCTGGTCACTGATTGGTTGGATCCTCTTGTCAATTAGCGCTGGTTTCC
>KZ806895.1:472013-486970 GCA_000696205.2 Oncopeltus fasciatus | reverse complement strand
AACAAAATATGTTTATGACAGCTACTTAAATATACACAATTTGTAAGATGTTAAACGATATCAAAAGACATGCAACATTTTAAAGAAATTTAATGACTAATACTTAATATTACTTCAAAAATACGCAGCAATAAGATAATTATTGGCTTCTGTGTGTTTATTAAAAGTCAATGAATCGAATATTTGCAATTGTCATACGATTTCACCTTATTTATTATTACATAAGAAAGTTCGAATATCTCGAAATTCGAGAAAAAATAACAAGTCCCGTCGAAAAGCACTTAAATAAAATGAAAGTATAGCAAACTGGGGAGGGAAAATATTTTTAGTATCAACTTAACCTAAGGGATCAGTAGGGTCCTGCCGATTTAAATTCCACCATATGCAGGCTTTTACTAAAAAAAAAAAGTCTGGCTATAATACGGTGGTGACCTGTAGATAGCCCCTTCCCCTTTATGACTCTTATTGGTTTCATTGTTAGAAAGAAGAAATATGTTATAAAAGTATTCAAAGATGATTTTAGTTCGGGTTCGGTCAAGGTAGATCCGAAAAACACAAATTTAAAAAATGTATTTTTTAATAAAGGATTATCTGCCATTTAAATATTATTATATATATTTTTCTACAACAATCCATTAAATAATAGCTAGTAATAATTTACCAAATAACACCCAGCAATCTGCTATAACATTTTGTTAACATATTATGTTATAAACAATAACAATTACAATATGGTTGTGTAACATAAAAGCAAAGTGGTAACTAAACTTAATGGTAACACATCAATAAACTTAATAAACGCATTAATGGTAACATATAATTAGACTTAATTAACACATTAATGGTAACACATTAATAAACTTAATGGTAACTAAACTATATTCTGACACACACATTCTCAGACTCACATGCGCGAGCGTGCACACACGCAAGCACACACACACTCACACTCTCTCACACGCTCATAAAGGTCTGTGTATTCATGTTGAACTCAAGTATCTACATTTTTGTTTGCTTTAATATTTTCTCATCAAGATTGACAGGTGTGTAGATCAATACTTCACAATTAAATGATAAAAAAGGTCATTATTTTTTGTGACTGATATGTACTCTTGTGTATTCAACATGTAGATCTTTGAATTTAGAAAAAAAATTATAAATTTTCATTTTTTGTTACAGAGTGATACACAAGATACAACACTAGAAGACAAGACTCCTGAAGATGAAGAAAGTGGGCTTATAGATGGAGAGGCAATGATGCGGGCAATGGAGGAGAGACGAAAGTCTTATCTTGACCATCATTGGGCTGTTCCGAAGCAGTCAGTGGATAAGGAAGAAACTGAAAAAGACGTGCCTGAAAAGGAAGAGGACAAAGAGGAATCACTTCTTGACCTTGGTTATAATCCTATCATTGCATTTTTTATTTGTGTTTTAGTAATAATAAATATAATGTGTTAGCATGTTGATGCTAACCTGCTTTGATTCATTTTTACTTAGTTTATTTTTTATGTTTTATTCACTTTTTTGTGTGTTTTGTAATATGTATATTATACTGGAAAAATAGAAAGAAAACATTATACTTGTTTAAATGTTTTAATTTTTCTAACCATAAATATTAAATTTACTCAAAAAATGCTCTCTACTGCTTGTTTTTGATGAGTTTTTAAAGTCAATTATTCAAAATGATTTTTCAGAACATCTCTTGGTTTTAATGAATTAAAATAAGATCCCATGTTCTAGACAATAATAAATAGATGAATCTTCATTACATATCAATGCACTGAATTTGACAAATAAAGTGCCAAAATATAGGAATTTCTTGTAGAAGTGATGAATCTCAATCCAAATTTTCTACTCAATTGAATATGGTAGAAAGTTTCAACACAGTTGGCAGAATCATTAAATTGCTACTTACTGAGTAAAAGGCTATTTAAATGAAGAAAAAAAAATGGTACAGCTAAAGAGGGATTTTAATCCTGTATCAGGTTTTAAACCTTATTCCTAATCAACTAATTTTTTTTTTTTTTTAGTTCCCCCTTTCTAACATGGTTATAAATAAGAGTAAATTATTTATAATTATAGAATAAGTATATTATTTTAACCAATGATTGTAAAAGTATGACCACTAAGGATTGTTTTAAACTAGCATTTCAGTTTGTTGCTGGGTTAGCCTCCCTTGCAACCACTAAGGGTCATTGGAGGGAGGGGCTATCTACAGGTTGCCACCCTTTTTTAAACACCCATGGCTCAGGACAAGCTTCTATATTATAAATAAAAGATTGACCTGGGCGGGATTTGAACCCGCGGCGTCAGGATTGCATTTCAGTTTAAACACCACTCTTAGTGATTAATTATGGATTATATAAATTTCAACTATTATCAGAATTTTTTTTTATCATATTAATAGTAGGAACAGAGTTCTCTTGCATTTAAATTAATATTTTAGTCACTGATGTTATAGAAAAATTATTAATTAATAGTTCAGTTTCAGGTTAACAACTACTGTGAAAGTTTTTTGAGTAGTAGTTTTGTTGATTAAGAGTGATTTTATTGTTATTTTATAATGTAAGGTAATATTATTATAATTATTTCAATTTTTTTAAACTATCATTCTAGATAATTAATGACTAAGTAGATTAAAATTTGAAAGTTAGATGTTTGAATGATTAACCTCTGCACATTTTTTAGTTTTGTTGTGAATTTTTGTAATATACAGGACAACAAATTTAATAATATACATATGACTAATATAAAAGGTAACAAGCTATAAAAATAAATAATAGCTGCTAAATAAGTAAAGGTTTATCAATTACTTTGGCAGTGATGTAATTAGACATCACTTTAAAAAAATGTAATGGATGTGTTTAATTTAAACATTCAGGAACTCTTTGAGTGATCGAATATGTGTTTGTATATTCATATATTGTAGTGAATTTATTTAATAAATAAATGATTTTAAAAAATTAAAAGAAATTAAAAACCTGATAATATTACAATTAAACAGATTATAAATGTAGATTACCAAAAATAATTTTATATTTTGTTGTTGGTTTAAATAAATTCAATAAATAGAATAGTAATTTTAGAGTTCAGCTTTAAATTCAAGGGATGTATATTCAAAAAGTTTATGGTATTGATAAGTTAGGTCATTATTATTTCACAAATTTGAATAGCACATATGATGGAGGAATAGGAAAATTGAACTGCCTCCCTGAATTTGTTTATATTTATGATTTTCATTAAATGTTCACTTGAATTTTAATGAGAAATTTATCACTAATGTTATTTACAGAATCAGTAGATAAAATACATATTTAGTATTGTATTGGTGAGATATTACTCTATCTTTCTAACTTTTCTATATTTATTATAGCTTAACTATAGTAAATACCATCATTAGAACTGATATCTATTTTAAATTAACAATTAGTGTATTATTTTTGATCTACAAATTGAATTAGTAAATATATTAATGTAAAATAATATTAAACAAATTTTATATAAGAAAGTAGTCAAATAATAAGCATGTGCCAATGATCTCAGCAGTCAATGTTCAGTGAATATTTAAAATAAATAATAAAGAAAATAAGCAGCCAATTATACTAAAACTTTAAATAATACAAACCAATGAGTATAATTGAGGTTTAAACCTTCCAAGATCCAAAATAACTTTATTTTGACATTTAGGACTCACTTGTTCATCCTCTGTAACTCATCTAATTTTTAATATGCTTGAGAATAAAAAAAGTTCCTGAGGATGGTCCAATGGGTCCGAAACATTGAAATAAAGAGAGTTTTAGAAGTCTGAAGGGTTACGCCTCGACCTTATTATCATCCTCATTATGATATGAATAACTTGATTCTTAAAATATTATAATATAAAATTAAATAATAAGCTTAATCATTATAGATATAAGCATTAACATTCTTGATGTGTTACATTAATAATAATTATTTAACTAAAATTTAAATAAAGAGATGTATTTTTTAAAAGAAGAAAATAAAATGGAAAAAGAGTGAAAGAACTGGTGAGGGATGGTGCAGTCATCCCAAAAGTTCCTAAGCTTTTTATAAATATGGAACTGCGAAATTTGGTCTTCTCTTTATAGTCAAACATAATTCCACCTGCAAATTCTCAGAAGAATTTAGGGTTTTTCATTTTTCGTTTGCTTTTTCAGGTCTAGGAGATGTTGATGATGGTAGGCGAGGTAGTGGTGGGAACCTTGTAAAGCTCTCCTGCCATGATTCTGGCATTGACATCCGAGACCCACTCCCTCCTCCGCCTGTTGGGCCTCGAAAAACAGTCTACTCAGATGCTGATGTCCTGCTCTCTGGTGATGGGGAATGGGTTCCACCAGTGCCTGTTCGACCTCTTGCTCCACCCCAACAAGAAGATGAGAAGAAAAAGCAAACAGTTTCATTCTCCATGGATGACACCCCAGACAGAAACAAAGCCCTTCAAGACAAATTCCAGGACACTAAGAAAACCAAGGTATTCACCACTAATATATTTTCCTATTGAAATATTTTACTTTTTCCAAATTTTCTGCTAAAATTTTCTATAGGAAATTTAATATAGGGGGTTAATTTTAGATGTAATTTCCATTTTTTTTCCGCAAGGTTCATCCCTAATAATTGTATAGCTTCACCCTTGTTCATTGAAAAAAAATTTTTGTTTTAATTAAAAATTCCTTGCATTGACTTAAAAAATTAATGAAACTTGAATTTATTTTGTAGATAATTAAAAACGATGTTTCCAAAAATCAATACCCTCATAAAATAAAAAGATCCTGAATTATAGGTTACCTCAACATTCTATGTTTTATCACTTCTCTTATTATTTATAATACAAGAGTACATTAAACAATTACAAAAGATATTTTGGGATGATTAAAGAAAGTTGAATGTAACTTATCCCAAATATTTTGTTTGACTTCTGTACAGCAATGCTAACTTAAAAAAAAAAAAAATCTTGATTTTTATTGAATAATAAGGTGCCTATTTATTGAATGAAGAAACACCAGAATTCCTTACAAATAAATTTTATGCTCACCCACTCAAATTCTTAAGTTGACTCCTGATTCGGAACGATAGAGACCTGTCAGACTTCATACTAGTGCTGCACCTAAATGCTTTAAACACAATTTTCCAAAATAGAAAAAAAAAATAATTAAAAAAAATTAAATCTTTTAAATCTAGCTTTTACACTATGAGAGCGGAGTGGAATTATACAATATTTATCTGTTATTACTTTGAATATCTCAAATTATTTGTTAATTATCTAGAAATTCATTTTTTAGCAAAATAAGAATAACAAGCAGAAAGTTTTTAAATGTCACATAAAATGTTTATTTGACCTAGTCTTCATGCAAGACAGACTGATTATGTTTTTTTTTTCCTATTTTTCATAGATGTTCAAGAGGCTGTCTTACCCTTTGTCTTGGGTAGAAGGTATCACTGGAAGTGATGAGAAGGAAGGGTCTCTTCCATCTTCGGCTGACTCACACCCATCACATTCATCATCTATGTTCTCTAAAGTGTTTTCAAGGTTTGTTTTTTTTTTTTTCTCTTCTACATTCATAAAATTTATTTCTTACATCTATAAATAAAATACATTCTTTAGGTTTTAACTATAGTGAACAAGTTGCTAATTGTTAGATTTAAAAAAAAATCATTAATAAGAATTTTTAAATAACAATAAAATAGTAGTGTTTTTAATTGCAAATGCATTTTAATTTTTCAACTAGGCTAAAATTTTGCAAACTGTTTACAATTTGCTACAATCCATGATAAGTACTTTTTTTGCTGCACTAGCTTACTTAAGATTTTTAAAATGAATTTTTTAAATAGGCAAAGATTAAAAAGTAATGCCTGCTTTCTTCTTTTCTTTTCTTATGCTGCATATGCGTGCTGCTGCATCTCATCCTTTTGCCCCAAAATCCTCTTTCCTACCAAATTATTTACCACTATTAACCATTTTGTTTCTTTATTTATTGAATTGCCCCTCCTTTACATATTGGACTTGGTGTAGTTCCCCGATAAACATGGTAACAGATTTTAGTTCGGGCCTCTTCACCAAGACTCCAAGTGAGGATGGTGGGAAGTTTCCATTCCCTCCACATGAGTCCTCTGCTCCATCTTCAGCCCCCTCATCTTCCCCTTCTTCCGCACCTTCCTCTGCGCCCACTTTTTCTCCCTCCAACATCATCAGCACTGTAGGGTAAGTCCATCATTAATAACAAAAGTTCCAAAGTTAAATGTTTATCACAAAAAATGTAGTTTTGAAATGTTTATGCCTATTTTTGTATTTTTTTTTAGCTGCATTTTTGTTGTGCTTAGAATTTATATTATATTTTTACAATGTATGTATCATTAACATTATAAAATTTTCTATTTTTAAAATAATTTACAATAAAACTAAAGATTTGAATTGACATTTCAAGTTTTAAGAACTCAGTGTGACATACAAAGCTAGAATTGTTCAATCTGTATTTTCATTTGTTTCAAACTATGCTTGCAGTTGAAATTTTACTCAGTTCTGCTATTATGTGCTAGACATTTCTTTTTCATTAATTATACAAGACAAAATAATGATACTACCAGCAATGATAGTGATGCCTATTTAATTAGTGAAATGTGAAAATTAGTGAAGTAATTTATTAATTTTTGCATTACTGAATATAACGAATGAATAAACAGAATAATAACTAATAACATTAATTTTTTTTCAATAAAATTAACTTATAATAACATGAAGCATTTGATGATTTGTTGGATCCATTGATCATTTTGTTCATCTCAAACATATGAAGAACACCTCACTTACAACACTGAAAATTTACTATTTCTCACAGACCTACTAACTTTTTCATTATCCTTATATCTATATTCATTTTATTCATCTTGACTTTTTTATTGTTTTTGGGGGTTCAATATACTCATTTCATTGAGGCTCAGAAACTAGTTACAATATTTTGCAAAATGTGTTAAAATTATTTATTGTTCAATGTTCATTAGACATTATCAACATTGAATGCTAGTTTCATATTAAATTAAATGTTAATTCAGTCTTTATTTTTATATTTTCTCCTCTTAGGAATATTCTTGGTTCATCAGATATTCCCCAGTTGTCGCAAATGTGTGTCAAAGTTTTGACAGATATAGTGAAAGGGGTAACCCAACCTGTGTTGGCTCTCAGGTACTTGGTTTAAGAGTGATTTAACACCACATAATAAAGAATTACTTCATGACCAGATTAACTTTCTGAGTTTTCTAAAAATGCTCTATATTTAAAATATATATATATTTTTGCTTAAAATAACAGTATTTGTTGTTTGACAAACAAATCTTAGCCTTCATGACATTGGCCTAAGAAAACAGTAACTTTACTACTCAATTTTTAATGTATTTTAATAAAAGTTTTAAAATGTGTGACCTACATTGAAATTATAATATTTTCCTGACTATAATTTTTTATTAAATTATTAAACATAATANGAGGTATTAATTCAGCTCCTATACACTTGAATGAGAGCCAAATTTGAATGAAGTAGTATTCTGAAAAAACAAGCAACAAAACTTTTTTTTTTTTTGCCGAGGTGAAGTGAATTTTGGTTTTCTTATTTCTTTCTTGGTCTCATTGGCCAATAAGCCATACAAAATTCACCTAAGCTAATTAGTTACTTATGAAGCTGATAAGCTGTTATCAATGGCACCACTACACTTTGTTAACTAATAGCATTTTTTTTTCTTTAATAATTTATAATATTCATTCATTATAATTTTTAAAAATTAATTTCCTAGAAGATTTTTAATTGCACATTTAAAATACATTTATCTTAATCAAAATATATCAAAGATTCAAACTAAGAGAGATGAAACTATAAAAATGTTATTTGATTGAATTTATAATTTTTTTTTTTTATTATTTGGCTAAATAATAAAACAGTTTTATATTTTTATAAATTTCCTCCCTTAATTTTTGGTTTATTCTATACTTTATTTGAAGTATTTATAAACAATATTTTTACTTTTATTTTTTCAGTTAAAATCTCATTATTTCCTTTCCATTACCTTAAATATATTTAATGGTTTATCAAAAAAGTTCAGAATATTAAATTTTCCTTTAATTTAAGTCCTTAAGTTTCTCTGTAATGTCTATAGAAATAAGCATTATTTACAGCACATGTATAGCACTTATTTAACCAAATATATGTATATAATTCAAAAGAAGAACCTTTTGCTTTAAATCACTTATACAGTTGCTTGTCAAAAGATTCTTCACCATTTTAAATTGATGAACTTCGGTCTTAACTAAGTTTTAAGTTTAATCTTAACTTAATTTTTGGACAGTGTCAGAAAGTCATTTAACTAGTAGTTTAAAGTATAAAATATTAAAATTATTTAAATGGTTCCTGATTGGAAATTTTGTCTCTTACTAAAATATTCATGTTAGCTTCTAAATTACTATACTAAAGTAGATTATTTTTCTCATATGTAAATAGAGTTTAATTTGTTTTCCTTTAATGAGAAGTCTAAGTGCAAAATTTTATTTTTATTTTTAAGTTTTTCATTTTCACTGTGGTTTGCAACTTTTAAAGTTTATCAACTAGTAAATATGCATGCTGTGTTTTTAGTGTATTTTCTCCTCTCATGTTTGAATAAATAGTTAAATCATTTTAAAGTAGATTATAGCTATACTAATTCCTCACTTTTTCTAAAATAACTTTTTTGTATGATTCAAAGTTTTTTTTTTTTATAACTTTGAAGATTATATAATTGTTTTTGGTATCATTATCATTATTCTATTATCGGCTACTCAGTAAACCATAGTGAACTCCGACATAGTTTACTTGTAAAGATAATATATTAATAAAATAGTATGTTATGCTGGTATGAAATAAAAATTGCAATAAAATAAAAATAGTGTGCCCTGCATCAGTAAATAACAATAGAAAGAGTGCAGCACCTCAACAAAGGGAAATTTGTCATTTTTAAAATTATTTTTTAGCTGAACAATTCTTCGCAAGTTATGTTGATTATAAAGCAAAACCTATGGAAAATATTGATTAAAACTTGAAATTAAAAGTGTATGTATTAATATGTTAATATTTGTGTGTGTATATATATAAACACTCACATACACTTCTTGTATCAATAGAGTTCCAATTTTCTTGTGTACACTTTTGCATGTCTATTGAAAAATAGAATCTTCAGCATAGATTATTTTTTTAATAAGAACATTCTTCATAGTTCTATAAATGCCTGGCTGGAGACCCATTCTGAGGTTACTTGATTCCTACAGTAATCATTGACAAGTTGCACTATAGCTTCTTAGCATTAACTTGACAAAATTGATGATCTGTGTTACCCTGATCAAAATTTTTAAATGGCCTTATATTTTTATTATACTATATTTTTGTATAGTCCAGTACATTAAAACCAATCGAATGTTAGATAATACTAAAATCTTTTAATACTGGAAATCATTTATTTCAAGTTATTAAATGCAATTTATTCTCTATGTTTATCATTTTAAAAACTGTTCATTTATTCTAAACCAATGTCATATTGATATTGTTTGTAGCTTTATTTATTGACTGTCACTCTCTCTCTCTCTCTCTCTCTCTCTCTCTCTCTCTCTCTCTCTCTCTCTTTCTCTATATTAGCTCAACTTGATAATCTGATTTTTACTGTGTTTTATTTTGTTATTTGTTCTTTTTTCAATTAAGGAATTTAAAGTAGTTCTCAGTGAAATATACTTTTACTTGTTGAAAAGCCAACTAAGTATTCACAGTCATATAAATGAATGAATTAACCAATTAAATATTCAATGCAAATAAAAGAGCATTTATTGTAAAAGTAAAATTACCCTTTAGGCACACATTTGGATAATGTTAAAATAAAATAAATTAGTTAAAATTTATTTATTTAAAATTTTCTATATATACTTTATATATATGTGCGTGTGCGTGTGCGTGTGCGTGTGCGTGTGCGTGTGTGTGTGTGTAAATTATATATAATGTTATTTGCTTTTATGAAATAAAATTAAAAACAATTTTTTTTTAAACAAACCTCTTGTTTGACTATCTGTTTCATTTAAATAAAAAAAATTAGTAATTTAAAATTGGTTTTTAATATTGATATTAATTTTCATAAGAATATTATTAAAATGTTGCTGAAATATTAATTTGAATTGAAGTACAGACAATGTACTACCAATGATGTTATCTCCTTAATTTTAGAGAGATTGCCTTGATGCATGAAACTCTGGCTTGAAGCCTTTTTTTTTTTCTTTTTTTTTTATCGGTATTTTTTCAAATTGTTTTCTAGTTATTTACAATTAATTAAGGTCACTTAAGACTATTAATGGGACATGGTTATATTGGGTATTTTAACTCCTTACTCTTCACTGCTTTTGTTGCTTTTTCTAGGCGATCATCAGTGGGTACTTTCATTAGGCAACAGCATACTCAAAATCAAATGAAAGCAGGCCCTAAATTGGACTATCGAAGTATGGTCTCTGTAGAAGACATGCCTGAACTATTTGTCTCCTTTGATAGTAAGTACCCTTTTTTTCTTATTTTTACTGTTTTCTCTTCAATTACTCATCTAATCTAGAAATTTTCTAGTGCCAGTATGACCTTCTCAGAATTGAATGTTTTATTATATCTCACAGATTTTCTGTAAAATTTCATTTTGTAGAACATTAACATAATATTTGTTTATTTTTTGTTTCAGTAAAATAATAGTAGGCCTTTCATATTTGAGTTTATATCAAATGTTTGTAGTTAACTATTATTTAACTGATAATCTATATTTTAAATTATCTTTCTGAGCACATTCTTTTCTTTCTGGGAATACCAATAGGCTTTTGGTCCTTCGTGAAATTTGGCTTCTTTGCTGCAGCATATTTTATTTTTCTGTTAAATAATTCTTTAAATAATGTTCTTCAATATCCGTTCAGTCCGAATCATTTGATATTTATTATTGCTTTTACAAAGTTCTAATTATTTGACTGACTTTTATTTGTTCTTGACAAGGGATGTCTTTAAGTACATAAAGTTATCTTTATCAAGTACTTATTTTAAAGATGTTTCATCTCTTTCTTCATTTCATAGTATACTTTATTTAATTTTAGAATAAATTGTTAGGGGAGGCATAGTAGTTCATGGGATCCGTTCGGCTCTCAATCCTGGCGCTGCTGGTTCTAATTCTGCTCAGGGCAAGCTTTAATCGATAAATAAAAGCATGTCCTGAGCCATGGATGGGACTGAAATCTGTAGATTTTCTCTCCCTCCACGATCCGAATTGGTTGAAAGGGAGGCTAAGACACTTAATAAATAAATAAATCGATAAAAAGAAGAATGAATTATTTTTCAATGTACTGAGACGAAGCTATACAATTAGAAGAAATAACAACTGCAAAACATAAATAGAAAAAAAAAATTTATTATAAGAAATAAAAAACTGATAAACTTAGCTTGTTAAGAATTATATTTAAAGCTGAGTGTTTTTGAGACTCTATGTCCCGTTCTCTCTCTCACACACACACACANCTTATATTTATATATATATTTGTTTATTTATTTATAAAGGGAACAACAAAAAAAACCTTTGACAGAAAATTAGTAGAAAAATTTGTTATTAATAAGTGTTTTTGTTTTAACTGCTTCAAGATCCAGACTTAAAGATGGCCTAAGTCCAGTATATATGAATAATACTTCCAGTAGTATATTACTGTATAAATTTTTGTTAAAAATCTAAGCTGCTGAGAGCTACTTCAGAATGGAGCTTAAAATAAAAATTTATGTCAATTAGAACTAAAAAAGTAATTATAAAAATATGTTTTTTATTTTTTAATCTTCTGAAATCCTTTTCTTCTTCTTCTTTTTTTTCAATGTGTATTGGCATATCTGCTAAGGATCCCCAGTCATTGCAAAAACCAAGGTTTTCAAATCTGCTTGAAACAAATTGGTGACATTTACTGATCCAAGGCTGACTCACATCTGATCTGACACGTCCCTCACAGTTGTTCTGGCATGTCCTCTCATATTGGATCACAAGTCTGAGATTTTGTCTCTTCTGTAACTTGTTGTATAATATAACTGATTAAGCAAAATAGAATCTGTTAGTAAAAATATTAAGCCTTTCTCACAAAGTGATCTTGTAGTTAAAGAATATATAGAAAAATTAGATATGAAACACTTGTAAAATTTCATAGTTTTAACTCTTTCAACCTTTAGCACTGGCTCTGTAGTGGTTCATGTCTAGAAATAGTGTAGACATTAGAAGCTTCTACAAATTTAGCTCGTATTTTGTCTAATTTTATTGTTGTTTAATTTATTTGTAAATCATTTTCCTACTACTTTTGATAGACATAAACAGCTTTTAATATGATTAATTAATTTTGACAATTATTGCAGTTTTTCTTATGTTTACCTTTTTGTAATTGGTTAAGTTAATTTTTTTAAATAATTATAAAAATCATTAGTACTTTTCAATATAATGAGCTCCAGTTAATGGCATTTATTTCAATATTTAAAAATTTTATTTTGTTTAATTTGTTAAGCTTCTTTATATATTGGTGTTAACACAGACAGTTTACTCTCTTAGGAATCCAGATCTTTAAAGTTAAATATTTATTATTTACAGTTGTCCTGTGCTTTAAACAAATGTTCATTCTTAGGTTTCCATATTATATTGCCTAATTTAGTTAAAGTATTTTTATTAATGGCCTGAAATTAAGAGAAATTAATATTGCATAGAGTTATAATTTATAAGTTTAAAGAAATTAAAAAAGTATCCATATTACCATACCAACTTTTGTTAATGTTTAGATCAGCCCAAATTTAGTATATTTACCTAGTAGTAGATTAATGCTGAAGCCACCAGTATATTGTGATATTAATGATTCTTCTAGTCAAATGATAAATACAACTGGGACTTTCTACCCCAAGTATATGTTATTCGTCATTTATTTACCTGGATGTAAATAGGTTACATTTTATACATCTCTGACATTATTCTTGAAGTTTCTTGAGTTTTAATAACAAAAAAGTTGTGTAATTTGTTTAAAATAAACTCCAAATTTTATTTTTTTAGGGTGCCGACTGCCAAGTATTGAAATTATTAGGAACTCGAGACAAAATAAAATATTAAAACAATGAAAAACCTAAATAAATTTATATTATAAAATGATTATTGTTCAATATTTATTTGAATATTTCAATATTAATCTAAAGATTTGTCTTCTAAGTTTCAAAACTGTAGAATGATCTATGATGGGATATAAAAAAAAAAAGTGAATAATGATTAAAAGTAAATATAAGTTTATTGAATGAAATAAAGATTATTAAAATTATAAGTGGAATAGACTTTTGAAAATCACTATGATAAATTAGGCATAAAATTTAGTTATATTTTAATCGTTCCCTATTGGTCATTTATTAAAATTTTTTATTCACTTTTATTTAGAAAGTAATAAATACAGGTATTGAAATTTTTAAGATATATATACTTGTACAATATACATATTTTTAGTATTATAATTACTTTTTGCTATGGAGTTTCAAAATTAGAAAAGTACAAGATGTGTATTTGCTGTCTTTATTGTGCTTTCTTAAAATTCATCACTCTTAGTTTTTTCCCTCTATTTTTTCTCTTCCCATGCATCATATATTTGGCTGTATATTTTTTCTCACTTTTACTGAATCTTCTGTACAGGTCACTTGCTTGAGCTTACAATCTTAATAAATGCAGCAGCCTTTCCTTTTTTTTTAATTACACACAACAATTAAATGCTAAAATATAAAATTAAAAGTTATTTTATTTTACATTGCTAACGGTTTAAGACTAACGTAGTGTGGTTTCTGTCTGTCCTTGCGGTTTGGTGATTGTAGTTCACGCACCTCTATTCCCGCAACTTGAAGAGCTGGGTATGTCCGATCAGAACAAACTTCTACACTTTCAAGATGAGATGCATGACCACCTAAAACCTCATCATATTTTTCTTCCTACAATGAAATTTATTTTTCCTTTCTATTCTGTAGCTTTCTATTTATGTTTCTTCCCAGTCATTTTTCACTTTAATTTATACATTCAAATTTTTTTAATATCCTGTTTGCTGAAGCTCATGAATTTTCATCAGTGTCATTGTAATTGAATGAAAATGCTTAATTCTGTTTCATGTTTTTTTATTATTTTTTTTTACTTTATTTTTAATTGCAGCTATTTGTAATTGAAGTGCTATTTTCAGTTAGCTACATATCTGTTTGGATTCGACTGAATACAAAACAATTTATTTTAGTCCTATAATCTTGGGTGTCCAAAATGATATGTTATTTGAAACTATTGGTTGTATTCTATGATAGTCTGGCTACTTTCAAACCTAGTTCGCTAATTTTGTTATTTCTTTATGCACTAATAAACTACTTAAGAAGTTTATGCAATTAATTAGTGATTAATGATACTAGTAAATAATAATTTGTGAATGAGGTCATAAAATAATTAAATTTGAATAAAAAATTCGCAGAAGTTATAATTTATTTATCATTGAAATTTATAAAACTTTCCATAACTAGCACACTCAATGTTTTTTTTACTATGCTTGGACAAATTCGTGCATTAAATGTCTCAGTAAAATTAAACTTGTAACTACATTGCTTTGCTTAATGACAAATGTAATATTTTTACAATAAAATAAGCATTAGAAAATTATATTTTGCCTTAATGGTACTTAGTCTCACATAAAAATTTTTATGAAAATTGTATATTAAAGAAGAGTATAACTATGAAATTCACACCTTTTCCTCTCTTCCCTCTCAGTCATTCTTAGTAACCCTTTACCCTTATTGACCTTTGTGGTGTGTTATACAAATTATTAATTAATTCTTAACAGGATTATAATAATACAACTAATTCTAATTATTAAATTATAATTATAATTAATTATATTT
>KZ806895.1:444237-471482 GCA_000696205.2 Oncopeltus fasciatus | reverse complement strand
CTATCCAGTTAACGACAGAACAGACATAGAACAAATTTCCTCAACTTATTCTAACATTTTCAACATTCTAAAAACCATCAGCCCTCCGTCTCAATAAACCTGTCAAAACATTTTTCCCAGTTCCAAAGTCACTTATTCCCAATAATACCCTTCCCTTTTTTTCCTTTGTCCTTTTTATTGCCCTCTCTTGTAACTGGCCGCTTTCCATTTACACCTTCCGCCTTGTACCTGCTACCCCCACTCCTTTTACCTTTCGCTATTTGAAAAAGTAAAATTTATTTAATTCAGTCATGGAAATGTGAACTTAGGGACAGGACGTCCTCTCTCATCTTCATGATAGCCCTGAAGATGGCTTACAATGTAAGCCGAAACGTTGGCAAATAATCCTGTATTAAAAAATACATTTTTTTAAATTTGTGTTTTTTGGATCTACCTTGACCGAACCCCAACTAAAATCATCTTAGAATTATATATTGTATATTTTGTTGAATATAATCCAACATATATGAAGAAAATTAGAAAAAAAAAAATGAATCAGGCAAAATTTAACCCAAGATTATAGGGCCAAATTTTTGTAATTTATCATTATGGATTGCTGGAAGCATGAGTTTTTATGGCTGGTTCTTTTTGATAATTTTTATTTGGTATTTGTTCCTTCTTATTTTACTTTAAGTGTATGTTTTTTTGTTGTTTTTCTTTTTTACTTTGAATGTATTTATATAAATAAATATTCTATTTATATTTTCATGTTTTTCATGTAGAGTTTATTCAGTATAAGACAAAGCTTAATAAATAATACTATAGGGAATTTATTTTTCACTAAGAATAACTAGAAAATTAGTTTTAAAAAATATATTTGCGGTGTACAAGCATTGTTCTTTATCCCTTTTGGAATAATTTTAAATACTTCAAATCATAACTTATTATGTTTGTCAATACAATAAAAATAACTTGTACTATAAATTACAGTGAAATAAGTATATTCTTTCTGACCCTTTGAAGTACACATTAAGCTCAAAATGTTGCCTTAACCTGAAAACATAAATTTATTTATGTGTCTTATTTTTTTATAAGATAAATAGAACAATTTTGTCTCCAATGTCCTTGATTATTTATAAAGTGCTAATAAATAAATTTCCCTAAATTCCATGGTTTTGGGGATTCATCACCATTTGGGAATTCAATCACCATTTAGTAATTAAAGTTTTCTAAATTCATGTGTGTAAAAAAGGTATTTTTTAAATTGAGAAAAAATGAGCTTTAAAGATATTTTTCTTACAGTAATATAAGTGTGTTTTATTGAATTAATTTTATAGTAAAAAACCTTCATTTTAGAATCGGTCATTTCATAGCTTATAAATCTAAGGATAATACTTTTCAGGACATTTATGACTTGTCTTTTTTTTTCTTTTTTTTTTATTAAATTATTAAACATAATAAATATATACTGATTGACACTAGTAGTTTTTGCAAGAGGTATTAATTCAGCTCCTATACACTTGAATGAGAGCCAAATTTGAATGAAGTAGTATTCTGAAAAAACAAGCAACAAAACTTTTTTTTTTTTTGCCGAGGTGAAGTGAATTTTGGTTTTCTTATTTCTTTCTTGGTCTCATTGGCCAATAAGCCATACAAAATTCACCTAAGCTAATTAGTTACTTATGAAGCTGATAAGCTGTTATCAATGGCACCACTACACTTTGTTAACTAATAGCATTTTTTTTTCTTTAATAATTTATAATATTCATTCATTATAATTTTTAANCTGATCTTTTTTTTTTCTTAATATTTCTTTGATATTTTATTTAATCTTATTTTTGTGTGGCATTTTTTAATAATTGTGCTATTTGTTCTTTATTCAGTTGCTATTTTTGTTTTGATTGGTTTTGTGTTATTTTGAAATTAAAAATAAACCATCTTAGTAAGATTCAAACTCTTAGTTCTAGACTTAACCATGTAACTCATTAGTTTGAATCGTACTTTGTCTATTTTTGAATTTTTTGAAAATTTTAAGAATTATGTGATATTTTATTTTAGATATAAACTTTAACTAGATACTACTTAGATACTGCCACTAAAATTTTCAAAGCTTTTAATTTCTTGTTATCATGTCAATAGCTCTTTTTTCTTGTCAAAAATATTTTTAATTTCAAAATATTTAATAACAGAATTACATTATTATTCAGTACATATTAGTTTATTAAGAGAATATATGTTGTATTTTACCCATATTTAATTTACTTCCCTTTAACACTAATATATTCTATTTCTAATTAAATTTAATTACAAAAATTATCTAGTGCTTTTTTTTTTTTTTCAATTTTTTTTCAGAAATTATGAAATAATCAAAGATTTTTTATGTCCTTGAAAATTGATTCATTGCGTTATGATTGTTTATTTGTAGATTATTGTTTCCATTTATCATTAATCTTCCATGTATCTTCAGTATTAGTTTAGGAGTCTCATACATTGATAGCTCCTTTGATTGACCTGGTAAATTTCAAATATCATATTTAAACTTATTTTAAAAACATCGTTAACAATATTTTATTTATATATTATTTTATTGGAAGCTTTGTTCCATCTACCTTTTTTTTTTTTAGACTTTGTAATAATTTCTTAAGTGTTTTCTCCAAATAATTTCTGGTTTGAAAATTTAAGTTTTGTATTATGTATTTTCATTATATTTCCATCAATTATATTCAAGTAGAATATTTGTTTGTGAGTGGATCTTTTTATTAAAAAAAAAAAAAACAAATCATATGATATCTCTTTTGGAACGGAAACCTGCATACATACATATTCCAGTTCTCTTTGGCTGCTCTAGCTGTGTGAGGTTGTCCCTTGCTGTGTTTGGACCAGGCAGACTTTTACTGCACCAGTTCCCTTCTCCTTCCAGTACTTCCGCTTTTCCTCTTGGTCTTCTGCCCTCCACCTGGGTCTTGTAGGTCTTCATTGTGATTTTGTCCCCATCCATCTTGAATAGGTGTCCAAACCATCTTAACTTATGTTCTTCCCGGATAGCTTTTTCAGGTTTATTGTTTAAATTGGCTCAGACGGTAGAGTTGAGAATTCTGTTCCTTCTTGTCTTACCCTCAATGTTTTTTAGGTATCTCATCTCCATAGATTAGGTCTGGCTTTTATGTTTTAAAGTCAGGGTCCAGGATTCTAAAAAAAATATAGAATGGAAAAGAAATTTGACCTGAAGGCTGTCATCTTTGTCTTCTTGAAGACCTATCTTTGGTTGATAAAACCTTTTCAGCTACTCTCACTCAAAATATCTGTTTTCATGGTGATGAGAAACCAAGTATTTATAGCTTGTAACCTGCTTCACTCTCCCTCCATTTTCTTTCAGTATCCTCATTATCCTGTATAACCTCTTCCCATCCGTTACATAAGTAATAGAGCTTGAAATAATTTTACTAATTAGAGGAATGTAGTTACTACCTTATAGAACTTCCTTGTATCGTCCTGTGTTATGACAACTGACAGTCTGTTGTGGCTTGGACCAAGGTTATCTTCATAAAAGCCGTTAGAGATTCTTAAATGTTCCAAAATGGGCCACACATCAAGGCTTCATTGTGTCATATGTATTGCACATTACTAAATTTGTTCTATTAATTAGAAAGCCAGTGTACCTCTAATTAAGATTTTAAGCAGGCCATAGATAACAAGTATGTCATTAAAAGAACAGAAAATCTGTCATCTTCCTGATCTAACCAAAAGACTTCCAGAACATATCCAAAGCATTTATTGAAAAAATAAATAATTTACTTTATTGAATAAAAAATCTAGTATAGTATTTAATAATTGACATTAAATATAAGAAGTATGCAAATAAATTAAATGAAAATTAGAATTTTCATTTATTTATTTATATTTATTTTTAGCATTCTGTTGCTCAAAATATTTATTAAATCATGAAAGAAAGCCTAATCTGTTCAATTTTTTAAAACAGAGTTTCTTCTGAAGCATATTGTCTTTTAATGTAGAACAATTTGTGATGGACATTGGGAATGTTTGAGTATTTCACACTTTCTAATTTTCTCAATGTTTTAAAGGAAACAATTGAGTACCAAAGAAGGGAACAAAGAAAATACTGATTCTGTCCTATAAAATAGTATATATTGCCTAAGATAAATTGGCAGACTTTCACCATTACATTCATGACTATACTATTCAATTATGAATATCATGTGTTATGTACTTTATTTATTGTGACTTACATAAGTTTAATTATTTATTTGTTTAGAGTTAATCCCAAGACCAGCGAGGTCTTGTGAAGACCCTCCTCTCTACCTTAGGCTTAGAATGGGAAAACCGAAAGACAAAAAGATACCAAAATCAACTCCTATTATGTCATATGGCAAGAAGAAAATGAGGCCTGAATATTGGTTCAGTGTTCCTCGAGAGAGGTAATTATTTTTTTTTTTTTTTTTTTTAATTATGAACACTTTTAATCATTGTATTGTCATTGAGGATCATGATAATTTCCCTGTGTGCTTCAAAAACTTTAAGATTTTTAATTTATTTTTCATCCTTAAGTTAGCCCTATAGCCAGATATAAGAATCACAAAAATTGTAGTACCCCTAGCTGTTTTATACAAACGTTCCTTTCGGACTTGAGGCTTCAACTAAAAGAATGGCAATGTCATAGGTTGAAACTCTTCACCTCATAGCCTAAAATATATGAAGGTGTGAAAGATAGAAAAAAATCTTTAAATAACCAACTATTTCATATATTCAAAAAACTTATTTGACTCAAATGCTATATTTCTTAACTTCTACTCATAATAACTTTCTCCAGCACTCTTTACTAGGAGAATATATGAATAATATAACGGAGCAGATAACTTTGTAGTGCTTGGACAAATATAGTTTTGAAATATATATCTAAATATTAAAAGTAAGCATTTTATTTTAATGGGAATGATTTGAGGTAAATTTACAAGAAACCTTATTTCAAACATTATTCAAATCCTAAATGGCAATTTCTTCGAATTTGGGGTGCAGATCATATTATGAAATCCCATTGTGTTTTCAACTTACAAGATGATGCCTAGCATCAGATCCAGTTACTATCTACAGAAGACTTTTTTAATCAGTTTAATTTTTTAATTAAAAAAAACTAAATTTATTAAATTCAAATAATTAATCTATCAAAATTGATCATAAAAAAAGTTCGTTTATAGTCCCCTTGACTCCACACTACCCTACAGAATGCTTTGAAAGCCCCAGGACAAATTTCATTAATCTAAAGTTAAGTAACATAAAATATGCATCGTAGTAGACATTTTAACTTTAATTAATAATTGTTATGCAGACTTTTTGTAAATATTGTTAATTTTATAGAGTTGATGATCTGTACCGATTCCTTATGGCATGGGTTGGCCACCTCTATGGGGACCTAGATGAAGAAAAAGTGTCAGCTAGGGGTTATGAACTCGTTGACTCAGATACAGAACTCTGGGAAGCTGATGATGGAACAGGACGGGAACGTAGATCATCAGACCCTGACCTTGGTGACATCACTCGAGAATCCTGGGAGGTATGTTGTTCTGAATATTACTTTTTGTTCCTTGGGAATGATACTCCTTTTAGTGTGCTTTTTAACTTTCATTTGCTTTGAATTGATTGTTTTATCAAATATATTTCATTATGTTTTAATTGTGAGACTTTTCTATATTAAAATAAAAGCTAAGGTAACTTATGAAACATCATAGGCAAAATATGCTTTATAATTAATTACTTTAGTTCTTAAATTTTTCTCTAAAAAGTAATGCACTTTCAAATTTTGTGTTTCACATTCTAATTGTTTTTCAGTAATAATACTTTTATTAAATTTTCTCTCTCAAATGAAAATTTGAACATATCTCTTCACCATACAATTAAATTATTATCTTATATTATTATAATAGCATAGTAGTTTCATCTCTACTTTTATTTTTATTTCTTCTTTGTTTGTGATTTAATTTTTTAAAGTTTTATTCATTTATAAATTATTATATACATGTTAGTTTTGATGATATATTACAATTTTACTTTGTACTAGTATGTACATATGCATTCTATTAAAATGGATATTTAGATAATTTTAGCTCATGGTGAAAACTATTAAAGAATATTTTCTATTTGAATATTTAAAAAAAACAAAAACATAATAATTGCTTGTTTGTAATCCTAGTATAGTTTTTTCAGTTATTCATTTGAGAGAAATTGTGTGAGTCCACTTCTCACAGTTATTTTCCATTTCTGCCTTCATCTTCTTGGCCGTTGTACACAGTCGATAGCAATTAATTGTTATTTTCCTTCACTTCTCAGTAATTTTCTATTTGAGTGAAATTAGCCTTGTGAAATAAAAAGAATATCCTACTTATGCTATATGTGTATGCAATGAAGGTATCTCCATTTTAAAGTTTCTGGAAATTTTTAAAACATAGTTTTATATTGGTTTGCAATGTATAATTTTCTCACTTTTGTCATAACTGAATTTGTGAATTTTCATGACATGAATGAGTCTAGAATTGTGATACAATCTTATCACTTTAATAAATCTTTTGATTAAAAAGGTTTACTACTACTCTTATTAATTTTAAAAATACTTAAGTACCCCTTACTTTGATGTCAGAATATTTTTAAAAATCAATCAAATATTTAATGAAAAGTTCACCTGAGAATCATTTGTGTTCCAAATGCTTAAAAATAATTTGGGAAATTTTTAAATAACGTAATTAATATTTACTCTACACTTTCTAATTAATTACAATTAAGCATGCATTATATGAAAATCCCTTTTTTTCATTCTTATAATATTGTCTAAATAATTTTTTTTTAAACTTTAAAAATGTTTTTAACAACTATTAAATGCTTACAGCTTCTGAACATATATCTATTTTCTATTCACAAATTTAATTTAAATTAGTATACTTATTACTGGGAATGTCCTGAGAAGTGAAGGTGGGTTCATATCCTTGAAGTTTCACTCTTCAAACGGGATTTTGGTCTGAGTTTGATGAGTTAAGGGGTTTTCAGGTGCTGAAGGCTCCGTATGCCAAGCTCTACACCATGATCAAGACCCAGGCTACTTTTGCCTCCTCTGACTCACAGCCTGACAACGAGGTGCCTTTCTCTCTCTTTCTCTTTGTCTTCCCAATTAACCCTTTTACCTTTTCCATTAGTTTCTTCTCAACAGTCTCTCTCCTTCAACTTGCACTTCATTTTACTGATTTTCTACAATAATTTAAAAATATATTTTTAAGCCTTTTCATTGATTATTATCCTATCTGTTTTCAATTTAATGTAATTAAGCCGCACTTCTACACTTTTTAAACCGTTTAGTTATTGCTTAAGGCCCCAAGAATGTATCCCAATATGTAGTTAATGAATATCAGTTTATTAGAAGACTTGATTTTGAATTATTTATTTTACTTTTATGTCCATGTAGACGAAAGAAAAAAGAAAAAATTCTTAGTGTAACTAACCTCTCTGTTACCTGATTCAAGATGAAACAGTTTAGTAGCGTTCCTCCCATTTAGTCAACTATTATATTTTCATTTGATCTTCCTTAAATTGAAGTTGTCTTCCCAGCTCTGACATAAGTATTTTTCAATCTAGCAATTATAAGACAATTAACAAGGTCATAAAAATCATTATTGTTTCTATTAGGCTTTGAGTATGCTCATAATAACTAAAATATTGATTTAGTTATTAAAGGCTATGAAATTGATTTTTATAATAATTATACCAAAATTTTCAGCTACTTATAACAATATAATACAAAGTACATTGTTATCAGTATTCTTTTTTGGATATTTATTTTCCCACTAAATTAATTATTCTGAAAGTAAGACTGATTTATTCTCTGACTATTTGTATTAATAGTTATTTTGAATTAAATAGCTTTAAAAAAGAAATCTACCATTGCAGATAATGAATAAATGCTACCTAGCTTCAGTAAGGAAGGAGAGAGATTTGTTGTCTTTTTGTATTATTATTTTCCTCAATATCTTGCCCTTATAAATGTTTCCTTAATTGTTGTATACCCCTTAGCTGTCCTGCTCTGGAGGGAAGAACTTAAGAGCAGGAAATAGAATAGGATCTGTGAAAGCACCTCTTAGTGTCTAGTTGTGCACCTCGATATCTGTAGTTGAATGTTTAGTTTCACTCATGCTTTGGATGTTTTAAACTCTTTAGCTGTTCGGAACCTCATCGGAGTTCTTCACTCACCATATCTATTCTATAACTGATAGATTCAGTGTTTCTTTTTAGTTTGTACATATAATATAATAAGTGAGTCATATTTAGAAAGATTGTTGACTAATATCCAACAAAATTTTTCTTCATTGACTGTTGTAAATATGTGTTGTAGTTTTTTTTTTTTTTTATAGAATAATAATTTACTGCATATTTGGAGTAGAACTTTTTTGTATGTTTCTCTGCTCTATTAATTTTCTAACTATAAAAAACAATATTCAAACCTGGCAGGATTATTTTTCTTAAATATTAAAATACCATACCTATGTGAATGTTTCTGATTTTTTTATTTATAATTTACTCTAATATCTCATATTATGAAAAAAAAATGACCACAATTAATAATATTTGAATAAAAGTTTTTAAAAATATGTTTTCTAAATAACCGTCTATAAAGAAAATAAATTATTGAAACCCAGAGTTTTCGAACTTCTACTTGTTTAATTGATCTTGCTGATTACCTGGTTTCACAATGCTTCATTACATACCTACAGTGAAACATGAAATATTTATAGTGGATTTGATATACGTTTATATATACCAATTTAAAATAAGTAAAATTCAATTTATTACAAAAAAGGAAGGAAAAAAAGTACTGAAATAGTCATCTAAACTGACTAAGATAACATCAAATAATGAAGTATATATATTATATATTTCTAGGTTTCATAGATCAAAAATTAATTTTTGCTGAAATTATAAACTTTAAGTAAATTTTTCTATTAAACAGTAAAATTCAAAATGATAAATTAAGACTATTATTAAAACTGTTTAAAGTGTATTAAATGTTTTAAATATTTTTGTATCACAACTTAAATTACTTATTATATAACATAATAAAAACTTTCATTCCCCTTAAGTTATTTCATTTTTTTTTTTTTTCATATGAGCTACTTATGTCTTAACTTGTCTTCAATAGATTTTTTTTTTAATGCAAATATGAAAAAAATAATAAATAACACATAAATGTTGAAAAAATAACATAATTTTATATTATATATAACAAATTATTTTTTCTATTTTTAAATATTTAATTCACTTTCATGAATTTTCCAAAATATAAACAAGGGGAAGAAGTTTATTTTGTTAAGAAATGAGATGTGATTTTATATATGTCTGCTTTATATAATTTTCTTTTTTACCAAGTCTCTTATATTATTATTTAAAAAAAAAAAAGAAAGTGTTATGTTTGAATTTCAGGGTTTTATTTTTCTTAGTAGTATATAGTGGTAAGATAGTTTTATCTAAGTAGTTGTGCAATTAAGAGATAGTTATCTGAGTATAAGTTAGTGCCAGTCTGTGCCTTGTGGCCTTGCATCCTCTCCCCGACCAGGTCTTCTGTGACTGATCACCGTGAAGACCAGGTTAGTGCTGTGATTGCCCTCTCTTGTTGCTGTTGTTGTTGATAGTTCCCCCTCTATCCCCCCACAGCCACCCCCCTCTCACTCTCTCTCTCTCTCTCACTCCAGTCTGAAAGCGCTCAGCTCTCTGGTACCCATTTGTAATGTGCTGACTCCAGTCAACAAGGACTCTCACCTAATTACAACTTCCTAACTCTTTATTTAACTCCTTTCTCTGTTCCTTTTCATGTAAGTAGTCTTATCTGAATTTATAAATATTTAATGTTCATACATTTACATAAAATTATTATTATTAAATTTATTTACCCCTTATAATTTTATACATTATTCAAAAATCAAATACTCTTGAAAAATAATTTTTTTAAATTTTAAACTATTGCATTTAATTTTTTATAAATATACATAAATTGTATTACTTATATACCTTTTCAGTATACTTAAACTCTTAAAGAACTACCTCTGGAATATCAGTAAAATTTTTTTTTTGTCAATTCATGACATTTAACACTCAGTTTTAGTGTACAATAATAATAATTACAACTAATATTATTTCTTAAAAAGAATACTATTAATTTATCAAAGTGCCAAACCTTCAATCAGGATCAAGCATATGCTAATTGGTTGAATTATTGTCTTTAAAGCTTATTTAAAGTATTATTAATCCATTTTGAATATTTATGTTTAGAAGTTATAATTTTTTATACTAATATTCTAGCTAGACTTATGAAATAANTTCTTTTGTTTGTAATATTGACTTTCTATTTCAAAGTAATTTTACTTCCTAAAACATTTTGTTCCCTAGCAATTCTATTTTTAAGATCTTTTCAAAATATAATATTCAATTATATTCATTGGCATAAAAAATAAATAAATAAATTATTAAAAGAAAAAAAGAAGAAGTCACTTATTTTGTAGTTTATTACCTTCAGAATGAATAGCTCGAGGGCTAGAGAGTGGTGAGCCTGAGCTGTGTGCAATGAGTGGGGGTGAGGTCTGAAGGTGGTGCAAGATAATTTCAGACCCTGGCCCCTCTCTCTTTCTCCATCGTTGTTTAGGTTCCACTCACCTGACCAGTTTCTGTTTCAGCCAGACTTTGCATTGGTGAATAGTCTCCTGTTATTTTTAAATATCTGAATCAGCTCTCTCGTCAAAGACAGTGTCATGATATCATATTCCTGTCAAAAGTGTCATCCCTGTTAAATTTTTTCCCAGGATTGAGTTTTGTCTACTACCCACCTCTTTATCTTTGTGATAAAGATAGCAAAACTAATTTGTTTTAATTACCTTTTTAATTATTAATTTTTGCTAGGATTTCAAAATTTTTCTTTCAAATCAAACTGCAATCTTTAACTTAAACTAGTTCTTCTCTTTTCATATTTTATTAATTGTTTTAAAATATTTTAATTGAAAAAAGTAATTTATTGAAACGTCAGGAGTATCATCATCTTATTGAGATTAGGCATTATGTAAAATTGCTAGAGAAATATGTACTATAAAGTGTCGTGATATTTTCTTAGAACATGGATAGTGTGGTCACCCTTGGCAGAACAATCGTCGATGTTGTGAGTTCAATTCATTATATTTTATACCTCATTAATTATGGGTTTCAGAAGCTAACAAGCTGCATGATAACTAGGTTACTTGGATGGTCCATGCTGTGCATTTTTAACATTGTAGCAATGTTAAATTTGAATTATTCTGGAAACTCCATAAGTTGACTGGCCATGGTTATGTTTAAAATAATGAAAAATTAAAATTATAAAACTTAAAAAAAAGCATCTGCTTTTCTATCACTCCCTCCTTTCAATTTTGAATAATCAACTATTTGAAATCAATTTTATTATTTTAAAATCATTAAATGAAATCAAGTTTCATTACTATTGACATAATTTTTAGACCTACAAAAAAAATAGCTTTTTGCTTTTCTTAAAGAAAACCAATGTAGTATAAAATCAATTAGTTTTATTTAAATTAAAAATATCTATTTTTTTCACATTATATNATATGTGCTATATATGGAGTGTGTGTCTGTCTGTCTCTCTATATTCAATTATTTTTTTTATTTTTTTTTTTTTTGTACAAAAATCTTCTCTATAATGACTTGGCCTAAACAGTTGCATATGATATGTCTCTTTTTACGGTTTAAGCATTTGTGTAAATATTTAATTCTAATAATGCATATCATCTAGATGTTTAATGTTTAAAGTATTTTTTAAATATTCCACAATTAGATTTTTCCTTGTGAAAAAAATTCCAAAATGTAATTCATTAGACCTAAATTTTTACCTGTAAATTAGTTCTACTCATTAACCAGAAAGTTTTAAAGTTATTTACTTATTACTAAATTGTTTCAGGCAAAAGTATCTTCTATAAATGCATACATTTATTTAGTATTTAAAAAAGCTTATTATAATTAGACTTTGTAACACATTTAAATAAANTTTTAAAACTATTATTTTATTAGGGAATAAAGTATTGACCCAGCTCTGATTAATAATAATATTCATTTACTCATTAATTTTATTGATATAATATAAACAAGAAAATTTTCAAAATGAACCTTTTTTTTTTTTTGCATGAAGTAATGGTGTTAGAAAGTTGGTGCAGTACTACTCTGCCTATTAATACGGAATTTGTTTAAAAAAGATTCATCGTATTAGGTAACTTTTCAAAAAATTTGCTTTACCATGTAGTAAAGCATGTAAAGCTCTTTTATATACTGTTTACAGGAACCATCTTCATATCCCCAGTAATGGAATAAATTATATTCATTCATGAGAGGATGCTATAGTTTAATTGATGACATAGAACTGGATAACTTGTATTGTTTCCTGTTCTTTAATCTAAGCATTTAAAAAAAAAGAAAGTTTTTTTAATTTATTTTCTCAAAGTAATTATTTAATTTAATGTATTTACATACTATTTTACATCTATATAAAAATAAATATTATTATCAAAATATTGTATTGAGACAATAATTAATTAAATATAAGCCAATTGTAGAATTATATTAACTTCCGATTCATTTTAGTTTTCAAAAGTGTTCTTAACTATTTTTTAAGTGACATAACTATTTTTTTTGTAAAAGTTTTATGTTAATTGAGAAATACTGCAATATTTGAGGTCTGTTTCTTTTAATTTAATTTTGATGTAAAAATAACTACTTAACTAATGGAAGAAAGGTGTTTTGAAGCGCATTCTCAAAAGCCCTCAGCTTATAAAAGAAAGATTCTTGTTGTCTATTATTATTTTGAATTCCCTTGAGATAGATGATGGATTATTTGTTGTCTTTTTGTAATATTTCTATTATTAGAGCATATTTCATGATACCATTTTCGCATTCTTTTTCTTTTTGTGCTCGTATTAAAGGCTAGAATACCCTGTTCTTGAGGTGAAAAAAATGGACAGTATGTTGTATGTTGACTATCCAACTCCCTACCAACTTGGTTTAGATATAAACTTATATATATGGTTAACATTTGAATCGTTATAACCTTTAACAGTGTTTTTTTATTTTTAATTATGAATTATCATTTGCCTTTAAAATTTCAATTATACGCAAGGTGATATTTTATTAAAAATATAACATTTAAGAATACCTAATATACACGCTTTTGTTTAGTCATTGCTTGGTTATCATCGGTAGTTATCTTTAATTATGTCATTATTAATAATTAGACTATAGTCAATGGTTGCTTCAGTAGATTTTGCTAGAATATTCTGCTTAATGTATGAGCCTGCTGTATGGTGTTGGTCCAGTATTCTTTTGAGAAAATATAGTTCAATATATTAACAAAACATAAAATAAACATTAAATTTATATAAATAAGTAAGTATATCTTAATGTATCATAGCATAAGGTCTTGCAATGTTATATATAAATACAATTAAGCATTAAATTAATAAATAAAACACTAAAACATTTATTATAGTTTATTATAATAAGTGTTTTAGTTCTATAATTCCATTAGTCTTTTCTACTCTGTCTATTCATTACATTTTTTTTTAAGTGCCAGTATTACTATGAAATAAATGAATACCAGAAATTTAATTATATTACTATATTTTAAAAAATTCTTTCCCTTGATTGATAACAGTGTACATCATCTACTCAGTGCAACATATTGGTAATGATATTGTGTCCAAGACACTTTATATAGCAAAATATAAAAAAAAAATTTCCTTATGACACCAATCCACAACTCTCAGTTCTTTCTATTACTCTTTTGAATTTATTTTTCATCTCAGATGCAGATATTCGTAGTCAACTTCTTCCTCTGTCTCCCATAATCTCATAGTGATTCTTCTCACCTTAATGAAGTCACCTCATTTACATTCAACTTTCTTTTATTAGGGGAAATATTTTTTATATCTGCCTTTAACCTTTTGAAATATGGAGTTTCATTTTCTTCACTTTTTTTTCCTATTTTGTAGGTATACTGTAAACATTTGAATCATTCATTAAACAGTAAAACTCTTCATTTTTCATTGCAACAGGGAAGAACAAAATAGGTTCATATTTACATTATAAGATTAGGCATACTACTTAAAATAACTGAGAAAATAAAAGTACTATTTTAGAGCCTATTCAAGTTGATAATTCCTAAGTGCGTAAAACATCTTAATGTATAAAACATGCCATATCATGCTTATTTTGTCTCCCAGGTTTCTAATAGCTTTACCAAGATATAATTGTTGGTTTATTTTATTATTTGATAGTTACGATGGTTTTTTCAATTATTTTCATTAATTTTTCATTCTTAAATTATTCAATATTTAATTGTTCTTTGGTTTGATTTTTATTAGTTGATCTAGATGATGGCCAAAAATAGTAATGTATTATACAAATTAAGAAGCCTTTATTTTTCTAATTATGGATGATGATTATAGGTGCGATAGCATAATTGCAATGATTATGATTTCATAATTACTTCCTTTTTATCTCTTCTTTTTATTTATTTATATTATTCCAGGGGATAATTTTTGACTGTTGACATCTCTTTCAAGACCAGAATCATTGCTTAGATCTAACATTTGCTCTTATTGAGATATTTTTTTAATGCTTTTCTTAAAGTTATATTGTTAACAGAGATGCAGAACAACTTAATAATTGGAAATATCTCCAATATACTTACAAAGATTTATTGACAATAACGAAGTATTCTCTTAGTAAAATTTTTATTGTCAACATTTCGAGTGAAATTTTAATTATTTAATGATTTTAATGTTTATTATTGGTAAGGGAAAGCTTCTAAATATACCCACCAAAAGTTTCTTCTATTTTCTAAGTAATCAGTTTTATTGAACTTTCTTTTCATTATTAAATAATTAAATCTGCCTATATTCAGAATATAAATATCAACAACATTTAAATTTTTTTTAAATAATACAGTTTATTATTAAAATAAATAATTTACCTTCTGTTATAAAATGTAATTATCATAGAGAATCTTATACTATTGAGATTTGATATATTCGTTTCTAATCATGATTTATCATGAATAATCACCATAATTTTAGTCTATTTAAAATATTAGTAACTTAAATTACATCTAAGTTTCATGATTAAAATATATCCTAGTGAAGTACATAACAACTTGTCTAATTTTTATAATTAAAGGTAGAAAATTTTCAAGTTTAACATCTATTGACAGTTGTGTAGCTTCCTTATAGAGAAGCCATAGAGTATAGAGGAGTATCTAGAGTGGAGTTATTTTCAGTTTATTTTCTTAGAAAATAAACTCATGTAATTTTTTAAAGAAAGTAAGGTAGTGCTCCGGTAGTGTGGCGAAAAATAAATGTTGGGTTTGCATACATCCTGCCTTAGTGTGCCTAAATTTAAATGTGTATTTAACTTCTTTTATTTTTTAGAATTATTAAAATGAATTATTTATAATTATCTTCTAAGAAATAAATTCATAATTTTTAGAGAATTCAAGAATAAAATTTTTGAAATTGTTTCTTACTCTGACTAATTAAATTCGCATTGAGAAGGAAATGTAGTCATATATATATAATTTTCAANTATATATATATATATGATAAGATCCTTTTATTATTATCATTCTCACATCCCTGTACTGCCCAAATCCTCTTATATATTACTATTCACTTAAAATATTTTAAACTTCTCCAACAATATATATACGAAAACACTACATTCAAATAATTATTCAATTTTTGTTATTTTGTAATTTTTGCGAAGACTAACATTTTAACAGAGTAAAACTTAAAAATTTTGCAACTCTATCAATTGTAACCAGCGCTCCAAGTGGTGAGGTAAGACATTTTAATTTTCAAAACATGGGAGTGTCGCCTCTAAGTTCCCTCTGCTCTATGTCGTAAGCTTAGAAAAACGGCTGCTAGGAGCGTACCTAAGCTTATATTTCGTTCGCGAACTTTCCTATATAACTCCAGCTGGAGTCATCTAAGATAATGGCGAATTTCCACCATGTTAGTATACGATCTAGCATAGCCTTCGCATTTGTCGAGCCACTTAATTTCCTTAGCATATGGGGAAGAGGAATGTCCTTTCAGGCTTAACATATTTTCATTAAAAGCTCTGGGAATCATCTGTTGAAAGAACAGTTACGCCCGAATCCATCACATGACGTAGGTACGGTCGTTTCAAATTGGTTTCGGCTATATGCCTGTTTTCTGGGACGAGGTGAGCCCCCTCATTTGCTGAGTTGTCAGTTTTTCTCAATCCTTCATTTTAAGGCTCGCACTTTCGTCCTTAGGCTAACCTATTATGAGCAAAGAACATAATGGTTCTGACGTACTAAGTGTAAGTCGTTAATCAACACAATTTTAAATCATGATGACAATTGTGGTAATGTAATCCCACATCTCATTATTAATTTGAATTTTACAGGGAGCTAGAAAAAAAACAAAAAAACTCTTTATCTAAGCGGGGGGAGTAGAGAATTTTTTTTTTTTTTTTCTAGCTCCCTGTACGATTCAAATTAACACAATTTTATTTTTCCTAATCTTTTAATTAAAGAACGATTTTGCTCGTCTGTTGGCTTTATATTTTAAAAAATGGATATAAATATTGGCAAAAGACTAATATAATCTAAAAGCCCGAAGAAAAGGAAATTCGCTACTGTAGGCTTGTCTTTACATTCTGATTTTTCATAATTCTCAGTGTGGGTTTTTCATTTAGTTGTTATGAGATGTAATTTTATATCTGTCTTTAGTTTTAATCACTTTAAACTTTTATTTATGCTTACCAAGTACATACTGTGACAAGGCTGCGATTCACCCCTGGAATGGACTATAGCTAATACAGTCACTCGTATAGAGATTGTATCAGCTCTATTAGCCACATATGTGGAATAATATTGGCATTTCGAAGTCCGTAGAATGGACGGCGGCTTCTCAGAGTCAGTGTGGTCTCTGCTCAACTAGAATCCATCTCTGGTTGGCAAAAGCAGTGACGAGCTTTGTAGATAAATACATATATGAAAATATATAAAATAAAATTTATGGAAAAAAAATATGTTTTACTATCCTTTATTAGATAATAATGATTTTTCAGATTGGTTTTCCTCCATAACCTCGATCCCTCTCTTTTTCCTACTTGACTCGAACTTTCCTAGTAACATAATGAGGGACGTAGCTTAAACTCTCGAAAAACGTTTTATCATATTGAAAATTTCTGACGCCAGTCATCGCGTTATGACAGACTTATCTATGAAAGGAGGAGCTTTCTAGACGGAGCCTCCTTATTCTTAGCAGCTTAGCCACATTGGCCTACTCGATCTATGGTAAGCCTGCCCAGCTGGAACTCGAGCCCACTGCACAATCGAGGCGGGAGCCTCGGGAAAGGCCTAGAAGTTACTTTATATGTGCGGGAGTCCAGGCCAGCACGGACCGGTCCAGGGCCTTCTCTCTGTCAGCTCGTTCGTAACAATGTGTCAGTCAAATACGGTGATTGCATCAAAACTTCCCCAAACAAAATCTTTTTATTTTTGTCTTTGTTTAGTTCCTTTCAGTCTTTTCAGGAGAGGAAATGTGTCGATTTTCCTAGAAGTTAGAAAAAATTCATCGCTTTTTTAAACACTACCCTGGTCTGAACGAGATTCATCATTCACACTAGATTACTGTAGCGAAGACTTGGGAACCAATTTTTTGGGGCACTGGTTTTCACTTGCCGGAGTACTTTTCGTTATATAAACCACGCAATTTCCGATGCTAAGTTTATTCCTTTTTTTAAAGTAAAAAAGCAAATAAGTGATGAAAATAATCTTGTGAAGTATCCATTTTTAAATTGCAAAAACTTTTGACAGAGTATATAAATAAAGCTACCTTTCTAAATAAAATATTCCCTGAACTTAGACCTTTCATATGCTTCATAATACTATATGAGACATTGTAGACATAATATGAGAAAATTACTTTTTCACAACCCCATTTATATATGTGAATAATTGGTTATGTATTGGAATAAATAGTGTAAATAGGGCACTAATATATAAATTTCTTGCTTTCGAAGGAGTAATTCCTGCTAGTAATCTGACCAATTCTTACAAGTTTCCTGATAGTTGCAGCACTCTTTCCTCCTTGTGCACTCTTGAGGAAATAGTGATTAGTCCTCTCTATTTTCCTTGTTAGTTGAAATAGTTTTTCCTCGTGCTTCATTTGAGTCACTGTTACTGATCAGACCGCTCTGCTCACTGTGATATGGCTGTTGCGGTAAGTTTATCACTTTTTAAGTCCTTAAATAATTGAAACGGTATCATTACTAATTCCATAGCATATACGGTATAAATAATCATTATATACGTATTTCCATAAATCCGAACTTATGTGGATTTAATTAATTACTGAAAATTACTTTTTCTATTGAGGATCAGTGCATATCTGTTGAAATTAAAAAAAAAAAAAGTCTCATATTGGTTCCAGTGGGAATAGCAGGGAAACCGTAAGATTGAAATGAGAAAACTAGTTTAAATTTGAAAAGAGTAAGAATTCCTCCATAATGCAATGAGATAATTCTACTGAGGCAGTAATGATATGACATATTATTTATAACTCACATAAACTGTATCACCAACATGATGATAAATTGTTTTACTCTTAAACTCTAGATAGAGGAAGTTGTATTTGATGTTCTCACTTTATTGTATTTGTTTACTCTTTAAGTCTATACGCGCGACCTTTACAAGGAGTATAATTTGTTGCGCACTTTCGGTTGTTTTAGAAGCGGTAGCTCTTTTTCCATGAAGTTTACGTAATGTAATTGCAATGGTCACGCTTTGACTCCTCTCCTCTATTCTCTTACTCCGCCGGCTCGGGGGACCCGATTCTCCGCAGTGACAGTTCGCCAAAGGCACTGTTGAGTGTGGTTCTGTCTGATCCAGCGGGAAACCCATATGGGACTCCCCGGGCAAACCTCTACCTCTGCTTCCCAGGTAACTCTCCTCGAAAACTATATGAACTTCTGAAATAAACTTCTGAAATATAAATATTTTGAAAGGGGAAATTGTCTCTGGAGTTACTAATTCATTGTAAAAATAATTCATGAATTTTTACTGTTACTTCCAGTTATACAGGAATGGGAGTAGTGTGACTCCACGATAAGTGATCATATGCCTAAAACTTCACATTGTTCAGAAATTCGCCCAGGTATAACTGGCTTTTTGCAAGATATCGCTCCAGCTTCCCTCCCTCGCAGTTTTTAAAACGCTTACATACTTTTTTTAAAACATAACTAATACCCATTCGATTTTGTTTAATAAATTGTAATTGTTGATGTTTCTTCACCGCCAAACATAAAGTATTAATTTCTATTTCTTATAAAATTTCGTGAATAAAACCAAAAAAAAAAAAAAAAAAAAAAACCAAAGTAAAAAAAAAAGTATGTGGGTGTATTTTACAATAGCCTATAATTTGTATTGTATTTGATCTGTTGTCATTAAAACTATACTATACATTGCAGTTTATAGTAAGTGATTATTATTATTGTTATTATTGCTTATTTATCAAGTATTATTAATTATGTTATTTCATTAAGTGTTTTGATATACACAGTTTTGAGACAGGCGTTTTATACAAAATAATTGGAATTATACTTCGTATTATATTTATTATATAGTATTATATTTCTTCGTTTAATATTATTTAAATTTCATCATTTTCATTCTGTTAAAACAACTTTTCAAAATGGTATGGTATAATGATAATAGGGCTTATAAGCTATCACTTAGAATTTCTTTATTTTAATCAGAACTAAAACATGTTTGTAAACGATAAAAACCAAAGAAAAACAAATTAAATAAAAGGCTAATTAATTAATGATTCTATTTAAATTATTAAGTATCTAATTTATTGATAACAAGAGCTAACAATACTTTTTTCATCTTTTACTTTTTCCTTTTCTTTATATCTTTTAATTTAAAGTATGTGCAAAAAAAAAAAAAAAAAAAATGCATTCCATTTCTTTTTTAAGGAAATCAACTCTCAGAGAAAAGTAATATTCCCTTTCATGTTAAATCGATATCTCAAGAGCTACGATTCGTAAGATAGCCATCAGTCTGTAAAATCTAAAATTATTATCAACAGAGCAAGCATTAAAGATGATTACATTTTAAAATAATTATAAGTTCTGAGACCACATTATCAAAAGTAAATTTTTGCCCTTTTATTTATTAATATCAAGTAATTTCCCGTAAATAAAACCAACGATTTACGTTAGTCCGTTAAAAATTTAAACAGATTTTAGAGCAGCTGTGTGTATATGGGTGTATTTGCCTGTACACGCTTTAGAGTCCGATTCTTAAAATAAAGTAATCGCATCTGGTATACAAGCTAATTTTTTCAAGCCTTGTATGAGTTCGTTAATGACATAATATTATATAATATAATATTCATAATTTAGAGCTACGTTAAAAATAAATAAGTGTAAATGAGGAGAGGATTGTCCCAAAGTCGGTCTTGGAATCTGAAGAATTAAAAACTAATTTGTAACCAAAGAAGTTTGTATTTTATCCAACGTTTCGGCCTAAATTTCAGGCCTTCTTCAGGGCAAATAGGGGGATGGGGAGAGATTACTTCTCAACAGTAGCTTTACTGTTTACAATAGTTATGCTTTAGCAGAAGACTCATTCCCTCCATCACCCCAATTGCCCTGATGAAGGCCTGAAATTTAGGCCGAAACGTTAGCTTAAATAAAAACTTTTTAGTGTAAAAACTAGGTTTTAATTCTCCAGCTATCAAGTGCGAATTCCTGACAATCATCTTTTCATGAAACTTGACGTTCAAAAAATTTACCTCTAAAAAGTTAAGTTCTAATTTTTAATGTTTGTTATCTCATTTTTACTAATACCGCATATTAAGAAAAATATTTGAGAATTCAAGTTCGGAGGTTGGCTGGGTGTGCCACTTCATTTTTAAATGTATGAACCTAATTCAGTATTTACCTATCCTATTGCAATCCGTTAACGGAATTTATTTTGTTTGGAATCAGATGAGAGGGAGGAGAGTTTAGAGATTGATGAAAATTTCTAATATTTTCGTTATTATCAAGTGTTTGAATAAAGTTTATGTAACATAATAAGGTAAACTTTTTTAATATGTATTATGTATACAATTTCTATGGGAAAATCTCTCTACAAAGACTAAGAACTCCTCCATTTTTCCTACCTGGACAGTACAGAGCGTGAGAGTGGCCTTACCTTTCTCCGGCGTGTAAGAAGTAATAAGTCTCATTTATGTACATCTTTAATGAACCTTGGACGAAGGTCTGCTTCGTTTACGCAGCTCCTACATTTACATGTGATGGTTGAGACTTTCGAGTGAGTAGACCTGCATGGGCCGTGCAGGAAGCAGGATGTGTCCATCACGAGTGACCCCAGGATTACACTTCCGATCCGCCGTGGGGGAAATGCTAGCCCTCAGCAGAAAACAACAGTCCCCCTCAGATTTATGTTACCTAATCACTCTTGTTTGGTTTCAAGCCTGATTGAATTTTGTTTGTTTACATTACCTTATCTCGAAGTTCCTAAATTCCCGTTTCTCCTAATTAAATTTAGATTGAGAGTTATCACAGCAACACGTTTTCGTTCGTGCTTCCTCCTGTGACCTCAAGTGATTTCGTGGGACGACTGTCGTAATTCAAGTGATCGGACAACTTCTTCTTTGTTGGTGATTCTCGTCTGGGATCCGTAGAACTTTCACTTCCACAGCTTGCAAATCCTTGTTCGTCACATCCTGACATGATATCTCCCAGGCTACTTATACTTGGAAATTCTTTTACCTTTAGCTTTGTTTATCAAAGTCTATTGCTTTTTTACTTGAGCCTTTTTCTAATTCCACCAAAAAAATGATCTTGCCTTATCAAATCGTCACATTATTTTCATATTCTCGTCACTTGTCTCCTATCTTCCCGATATTACCTTTTTTTGTCAACAAAAAATATTCAAATCGCTGGGGCTTTATTATTTATTATAATGTTTTTATTATGTAAAAACGCATTGTTGAAGGAGATATTTAAGAATGTAACGACGGAGGTTGAGTGCTTCCCGTATTCTTCCAGAACCAAATTTAGTGATGTCAACTCTAACAATATTTGCCATCTTCGGCTTGTTAGGTTTTATTTACCATAACATCTATGTCCATCTTTTAAAAAAACTGCTTTGTACAATCACTAAATCTATCATAATAATATGATCTACATAAACTGTATCTTTATTATAAAATAAATGCTTTTACATTTAAATGGGACACCTTTGTATTGAAGTTAATTTAAAAAAAATATTTGTTAATTTTCCTAGGAAATAAAATATTTCAATGTATCATTAAAATCATTATCACAAATCATATTTGTTGGACTTATGAGAAAAACATTGTTTATTATTCTTAAGAATGTTTTCCATAAAGGTTTTATCAACATTACATTACAATTTCTAACAAAATATCTAACAACGTACAAAAAAGACAAGAGTCTTAATAAAATAAATAAAACCTACTATTTCTCTAATTTTTTTTTTAAGTTTTCAATTTTATTTATGGGCATGTCAAAATCATTCGAGTAAAATTGCGCTTTACAATATGTCACAGAGTAAATGAGTTAGAATTAACTATCTTGTTTTCTTACTTTCAACGATCACAATTCATACTCTAATTGAATTTAGTGAAATTCGGCTTCAAATGTCTGATTAAGTGCCTAAATTATATCTATTGTTTTTATACTTCGTCTTTTTTTTTCGGCTGCTAAAAAATTTTCGTCGTGGATGGAATTTCAGATTATCAACAAACAAATGTGTTTATTTGTATTTGTTTATTCAATATCATTGTTTATAAAAATACAATTACATTTCTATTTATCAAATTAGCTAATAGTCTAAAATTAACCTGTTACTTATGGAAAGTATTGATGGAAGTGCTGAATGGTTGTATTGGGAGAGATTGAGTTTCTGAACTTATTTCTAAGAGGAAGCGTTCAAGTCCAACGCGTTGTCCAGGCGTACATACGTATGTTTACTTCTGATTGCAGAGGCTCGGGGAGATGTTCCAGTCTAGGAGGGAGACTCATTGGCAGTTCGGGATTTCGGGGATGTTCAGGAAAAACCCGTTTCTGTACCACAGTAGCTATCTCTGCGTGACACCCTTGATAGTAAGTCTGAAACCCCTTTCCTCCTGGACTGTTCTTGCATCGGGAATGTGCATTGGGATCTCTGAATGACTTGTATAGTGTCCGTTCGTATGGCAGCCCAACTTCCCGATCTATCTCCTCAATTCTCCAGACAGTTTGTCTCTAACCCTGTCGATATTACCTGCTTGGTGTTTATTTTATTTTTTTAATATTATTTACTCAATTGGAGCCAACATATAAAAATCAAACTACAAGAACTCAACAGACGCTACGGACTCTTATACAGACTTATAATCAGGCGTTCACAGCTCACAACAGAGAATAAACTGACTCTATATAAAACATTAATACGACCGATCTGGACAGTACTGGTGCAGAACTCTGGGGTGCCGCTAAGTCTTCCAACATCCAACGTATTCAATCCTTCCAATCCAAAATCCTAAGAGTTATTGCAAATGCTCCATACTACATCCCATTCGTCCAAGACTTCATCTCCACTCGCTTCACGCTCCTTCACTGTAAACTCCAATTTCACCCTAATCCATATGCTCAATCCCTGTCATTGGATTCCAACCCCTATGATCCACCCCGACGACTAAAACGAAGATAACCTCCAGGGGACATAATCTGTAAATAATTTGAGAGTTGTGTCATTGGTCACCTTCTCTCCTCATGTGATTGATATTGAATGTCTTTTTTTTTTCTAATTCATTGTGGTGATCAAATTACAAAATGTTTTAATTTAACAGGATGTAATAAATAAATAAAAGTTAAAATTTTTTTTTTTTTTTTGCATCTAGCCATTTCTTTGGAAAATAAAGGAAATATACTAATAATAAGTAATGCTATTGTACTTGTAAGGAATAATGTAAGTATTGGCGGATGGCGAAGCAGTCAGCGAAAACCAGAAAGATCCGAGTCGCGGGCGGGAAACACATTACAATGCCAGAGCTGTAAACAATGGCTCTGTCATTATCTTAATGGGGGAGAGGGGGGGGCGCCCGGTCGTAGGGGGGGGGGGGCACAAATTGCGCTTGATTGGAAGGAAATGAAGTAAAGAAGAGATGAGCATATACTCACTAGCGACTCGCAAATTTCAGCAACGTAATTTTCTCCATTCGACCTAGAAGTCTCAACTCCCCTTCGGCCAATGCCACCACTATATTTCGTAATGAGAAACCCAAATACCGTATTTAATTTATATATTAAAATATATTTTTCAACCTGCGAATTTATATTCTTGAGTAATTTTTTCATATAAGTATAAAACATAAATGTCATAAAATACTATAACATTATGATTCTTTAAAAAGGTAATGTCTCTCACGGGATCTCTGATCAGTGCATTATACAATACAGGTTTCATTATTATATA
Source organism: Oncopeltus fasciatus (assembly GCA_000696205.2). Taxonomy (NCBI): domain Eukaryota; kingdom Metazoa; phylum Arthropoda; class Insecta; order Hemiptera; family Lygaeidae; genus Oncopeltus; species Oncopeltus fasciatus. Next base: position 446,896 of record KZ806895.1, on the reverse strand, counting down.
GAACTAGCATACCTTCCTTTATCCGTCTTCATTGGTTTCTGCAAACCATCTTCTGTTGGCGAGCGCTTTTGGACACAGTCCATCTTCTTGGCCGAATACATGTGTTCTCTGTCACTGTCTGTATTATATAGAGTATATAGAGTTGAATACAGACAGTGACAGTGAACACATGTATTCGGCCAAGAAGATGGACAATGTCCGAAAGCGCTCGCCAACAGAAGATAGTTTGCAGAAACCAATGAAGACGGATATAAAAATGTATGATAGTTTTATTATTGCTGTTGGTTTTATAGGTTATAGTAATTTTAGCTACTTTTTTGGCACACAAGAGAAGGAACACTATTCTGGTGGAATGATTTTTTCCCATTCGTTTAAGAATGGTTCCCATTTAGGACTGAGTGGGACATAAGAAAACACCAGGAATCATCTGGATCATTACAAACTGAAACATAATTGAAGAAAACCAAGTTTTCTCTTTGAGCATTGGACCTGAAGTTTTTGGATCAGGACTCAAAAGATTTCGGGTTCAATGCTCCCTTAACCTTAACCACCAGACCGCCGTTTGCATATATTTAAATTTTATTGTTCCCCACTCCCTTTTCAGTCATTAACGAGCTCATCCAACGGGGATTTCCATGTGGAAAGCCGTCAATGACGGCCGCAATGGAATCCATAAACCTGTTCTGAAAAGTCTCTCAATTTTTTTTTTCCGGAGGGGATCCGGGAAGCTCGCCCCCTCTCTAAATTTTCGCAAAAGCCGTATTACTATATTTAAGGTAAGCGGCCAATATTTGATAACAGGTGCAGGAGTGGAACTGTTACATGTTTTGAACAGCTGCTACTGATAGCGGTTTGTTGGCTACCTGTTTCACAACAGAGCACGTCTTTCCTTACCTTTTGTTGAATCACCGTGGTGAATAGCTTGATATATCTGCTCTTCTTCATATAGACTATTATTTATAATTATTAAGAAACGTTATAAAAAATAAAAAATAGCATACAGTAACAAGTATTCCTGAGTTGGTCTTTCACTGACTTGGCCCCTTAGTTACGTCCTTGTGCCTCGTCTGGTGTGAAACACAACCTTGGCCCTCTCTCTCTCTCTCCCTGAGTCATTATAGTCAGCTGAAGTGAAAGGCTGTTGGGGAACCTAAATAAAAAGTGAATGCAATAATAAACGGTAGAAGTAAAATTGTAAAAAAAAAAAAAATGCTCATATAAAACCAAATGATCATTAATTAAAGTTTTTTTTAATTATAAATCTTATGGTTATTCCCCATAGAATCAAGTCATGTTTTAATATGAGAGAGCTGATGGTATGTAAATAGTGAATAATTATTTATACATAATTTACATGGTACATTATTTATGTACAGAATTTTAAGTTAATAGTATAATGAGCTACATATTTATTTTTTCTTATTGCAAAATCGTTTATAAAATCTTTGTACTGTCCCCATTTTAAGTTTCTCATTAGGTGGAATGATGCATTGAAAAAAAAAAAAAAAGTTGAAAAGGCATTTCAAACTACCCTTAATAACTTGATTTCTCTGGAAGAATTTCGTTAATAATACTTATATAATTAATGTTTATAAATAGCTTACATCGCGCGAGCTTTATATAAAACTATTGTTTACTATTGATGGTTCTCTGTTGTAGTAGTCATTGACTCTTACAACTAATCACAGTCCGGAAGATAACCTTGGCACACATTGTCTACTATACGTAATGGCCTTGCCCAATGTAGACATTGTTTGTGTATTGTTTTATGGGCAATAAGGGATTTTTTTTCTATTTTGGCACCCCCCTTTTTTCCTTATTTCAATAATGGGTTATTCAATTTTCCAAAATAGTTCAATAAAAATATTTCTATTCATTAAAGATTATTGACTATGACTCATACTCATGAATATGAGATCCAGGTGACATGACGTCACCTCTCGCCTTCATAATAGCCCTGAAGATGGCTTAAATTTAAGCCGAAACATTGGCAGATAATTTAAAAAATACCATTTTTTTAAATTGTATTTTTTGGATCTACCTTGACCGAACCCCAACAAAAAAAAAAATCTACTAATGAAAGGTTCAAAGTTAACACCTTATCTGCACATATTTAACTATATATTAGTAATATAATTAATATACGATAAAGTATGGAGAATTGGGTTTATTATTTTTGAAGGGTGGAATATGCAATTATTGAATATGAAAAGTACCTTAAGGGTATGATATCTAAGCCGATTTTCCATGTTTCATTATGATGCCCATAAAAAAGAGTGAATGCGACTCGGAGGAGGGGGTTTTAAAAGGAAATCAAAATTTAAAATAGTAATATCTTCGTTATTATTAGCGTTACGAATAAATTTAAAGAGCACAATTCTTATAACCTTTTTTACAAATTATAAACTTCATTTCCGAAAAAAAAAATCTTATTGAAGAAAATTTGAGGGTTGGGTGGGACCTCTTATTTTTGGAAAAACCAAATTCCATATTTAATCTTTGTCTCAATAGCAAACGGTTGAATAAATTAATTTTTGGCTGAAATCAAGTGAGGAAGGGGGGTTTAAATACAGGCCCAACTTTATGCGTAATACCTTCATTATAATTAGTGTTACGAAAATGTAATTATTAATTAAAATATATAGATTTTAAAAAATAT
>KZ806895.1:424849-440979 GCA_000696205.2 Oncopeltus fasciatus | reverse complement strand
TTTTTTAATCTACTATGTGTGGGAAATCTATTTTGTGTCTTTGCACTTATACCCAAAAACCAATAGCAGCTTGATTTTAAAATTTCAATTTTCCATTTATTTATTATTAACGCCATTAATGTTTTTATGAAATCACCAGTCTAGAAGTACTAATTTCCCTGAGCGGTTTCTTCTCTTACCACTTTTCTTGACCAAAAAACAAAGTCTTCATGACATATTGTGCTACTTTTATTTTTAAATAAGCATTAATATTTCTATAATTTACAATTGCCTTTAATAACAAGTATTGAGATTCTTTTCTCAAAAATATTTTCAATTTTATGGTTGCATCGGAGCGAGGTGGGGGGGTATGGGGACGATTTTTTCATTTTCCTTGCTCTTTCAATTTCTTCCTTATGCTAAGTTTTAAAGTTAACTTGTAATATCTATGTTTAATATTTTACTTGTAATTGTACTATTGCTAACTTATAATTTATATTCAATGAATATGAAGATATTTGATTATCATTTTTAGGACTATTGAGAGCAAAATCCCAATCAAGAATTCTAATAAATAGTTCTCCATTGGATAATTTCCTAGATGCCCATAATGTCTCGATAGCTTTAACAATTTAGTTTAAATTGAGCTCATTTATAATGAAATTTTTTGACTTGGGATTCAAATGGAAACAATGTCCTTTTAAATTCAAGGTATTTGAACCCGCTTAGCAAGATATATCCTCCGTTCGGGCCTTCCTCCAGCGCGTGGGTTCGAAACCTGCCCCGGGTCGGCTCTTATGGAGAAACGAGCCTGTCCAGTGGTATAAAATAGGGTGGCTACTTCCAGCACCAGATAGCTAGCACATGAAAATACCAAAAAACACGTCGTATGGCTGTCTGCTTATAACTTTAGGTACACAAATTAAATGAGAATACTCAAAAATAAAACCGATATCATGAAGTTTATTGAGAAATATTTATTCAAAGCCTATGTGTTTTTTCGAAGTCACAACTTTTGTCATCCTAATTAAGATGAAATTGTTTTCAATATATATACATATATATATATTATTCCTGAGTTGGTCTTTCACTGACTTGGCCCCTTAGTTACGTCCTTGTGCCTCGTCTGGTGTGAAACACAACCTTGGCCCTCTCTCNTATATATACTTTTTAGTTGATAACAATTTCAACCTAATAGGACAATCCTTCTGCGTGCGTGTTTCGTGTGTGTGTGTGTATCGACACAAGTTACAGAAAAATAAATAAGTTCTGGTACTATTGATAAATTTTGGTTGTCCATCTTTTTTTTTTCTGAAACTTTCTGATAAGGTTTTGTCAATGGGCTTTTTCCTTGCTGTCAACCCGAAACATGAGCTACTTTTATTTTATTTTTTTTTTAAACATTCCAACACAATTTATTGAAAAATTTTAATTAAAGAAAAAAAAGTGTAATTTTCACAATATTACGATAGCTTCTGTGAAGAGTTTGCTGGTCATGTTTTCACGGTATATATAAATTTCGACTATAAATGTTTTATCTAAATTTAATTGTTTTTTTTTACTCTCTGATGCGACAGTATCATCTACAGAACTCATCTTTTTACAGACTGCTACTGTGCTTGTTCCTAAATGTTCGTGATTGATTACTGTTATGCCATAATTGTGATTTTCTTAGGCAGCTTTAACTTTCTGACCCAAAGGAAATTCATTAAAACTTGACGAAGGCCGAAGTCGTTGTCCACGTAGCTAACGTCCGATAAGCTAAAACCAGAATACAAATTTCTCATCACTCGATCCTTGAGAGCTTCGTTTGGTAATATTCCACTTGGTTATTCTGGAATATAGGAAAAGTTTATTCTTCATTTGGATCCTATAAGTTGGTGTATCGTTTAGGATAATATTTTTTTCTGTGTTTGTTGTTCTAAAGCAATTAATGGGTTACTAAAAATTGTGTACGTTTCTCTATCAGGCCTTATCCACCTTTAGTACAAAGATTTGTGCGAAGCATATTAATTTTTTTTTTCCCTTTAGTGAGTAAATTTTGACCACAAAAAAAAGAAGAAAAAAAAAGTGAATATGTTGACCGTCAAGTTTTACGAAGAGAGGATTATGGGTATTTGGTAGTTGAAGAATTAAAAATTAATTTGTAACCAAAAAGTTTTATTTTAGCCAAGGCTTCGGTCTGAATTTCAGGCCTTCATCAGGAAAAATAGGGTGATGGAGGGAGACGACTGCTCCTCAAAAGCATCTACATCATGACATTTTCAGTACTTAAGTCATGATGTAGATGCTGTTGAGCACGAGTCAGTCTCTCCCCATCACCATACTTGCCCTGATGAAAGCCTGAAATTTAGGCCGAAACGTTGTCTCCTGATAATCCTCTCTTTTTAAAAGTATAAACATATTTACAGTTCCAATAACCTGTTCATAATTATATATAAATAAATATATATGTATGTGTGTGTGTTTAAACATTTCAATGCTTCATCATGAATAATGGACTTCACTAATTATAATACAGGAAAATGTAATATTAAAGAAAATTTATTAATTCGTTATAGTTGTTAGTTACTGAGTAGTTACTAAATAAATCAATATCACTCTATATTATAAATATATTTCAGTTTATTATATTACACGTTTTGAAATATTTTGTCTCTTAAATTTTATATTTTATTTATGCAAACCAACTTTCTAAATACGCACTCGAGATCACTCATGTTTCCAGAAACATTATCTATTATTCCTAATTTTAGATATGGTTTACACATTGAGTGTTTTCTTATATTTTGCGACCTTAGATTTTCTTGTGCTGGAATGCAATTCTCTATCACCAACATACGGTGCCCTGCTCCTTATCTGTTTGAGCCTCAGAGATGTACTGAGGATTAATATCGAGTTCCATTTTATATTTTTCTTTAAGCCTAACTTCAGTTGTAACCTGAAGATGAAGATATCTGGATAGGAATCCGAAAGTCTTTTAGAGAATGACTAGACTTGACTCTGGGTTGTAGCTGCCCAAATTCAGCAGTATTTCCATTTCATTTCAGATAAACATGACTAAGAGTAAAGTATGATTGGACGCTGGCTAGAAAGACTAAGAGGCCTGTGTTTAAGAATCAATTTAACCATTTTTATATGGTTAGATAAATTCTTATTTCCATTTTTGGTTCATTATTTTTTAATATCACTAATAGTCTCTCTGAATAAAGAGTGAGAATTTAGAAAAAAATGAATTTTATATTATTTATTTAAAGAAAATCTTGCAAAAAAAGCGAACAGTTGCTTTTAAATATTTATGTATAATAAATTTGAATAAAAACTTTCTGATCACTTGGCAAATGTGCTAACCACTGCACTAAACGGGCTTCCATCTCCCTGTGACTGAAATTCCTCTCTAGAAGTCTCAGATGTATCTCAGTTGTGGTAAATAATTCACTATAACCCGGGAATGTCTGACTTATTAGTCACATAATTGAGATCAATATTGCTGGTTCCATAGACCTGAGGCCCTAAATATAGTCAAAAGAGGTTTTTGTAATATATTACCGTACTTAATTATGAATAAAAATTATTTTCTTTAAAAGCAGTAATTGTGAAATATTTCTCAAAATATCTTCTGTTGTGTATTTATTAATTCATATGGGTTTTTTTTTTCTTGATGAAACTTTTCTAAGTGATTTTTACTAAAATCCAAATTGTGTCACTACCTCGAGAGATGAATTTGAAATGACTCTTCCCGAGAAAGAAAGATATCTTTATTAAGGTGTTTTTCTCTCAATGCACCTTGTGTACTGTATTCCTCACTTATCTTGTGTTTTTGCTTACCTTGGTGAATTTCCACTGTTTGAAGCATTTTAATAAATTGTGTTTGTTGCCCTTGAAATGATGTTTATCATTTGATAAAATTTATTTTTCTACGATAGCAATTCAATTACTTTATATCAGACCTCTCTGTTTTGAATTTCTTGTCTTCTCTCGGCCATAGCAACAAAGCACTTATGTTCTGTGCAAATAGTTCCTTCTAGAATTAGAATTATCTTTCGCGTTAGAGTCATATCTGTTTGTATATATTGTTAGACATTCTTTAAATCCTTTCCTCAAATCCCTTAAAAAAACAGTTTTATTCCAGAGACAAGATAAAAGTGAATTTGATTTTACCTATGTGATTAATTTTAGATAATTCTGAAGACATTGAGTTTCCTCTCGTAATAAATTTGAATGAATATTTTTTTCACATTTTCTCCGATCTCACCTTCTATATTATACCAAAAATAAAAGTCATGAAAAATGCGCGTGTATGTGTGTGTGTTTGTGTAGGAAGAGAGAGAGAGAGAGAGAGAGAGAGAGAGAGAGAGAGAGAGAGAGAGTGAAAGAGAGTTTGTTGGTTATTGAGGATTTTGGTCAAATAATTTAGTTTAGCCCAATATTTCGAGAATACATAGTCTCCTTTTCAGGACTAAAAACACACACATCCTTGATAAAATATATTCTTGAAATATTGACCTAGACTAAATTAACGACCAAAATCCACTATAACCAACAAACTCTATTTGATAACCTGGTCGATGACTCATACATCATATATATATATGTGTGTGTGTGTGTGTGTGTGGANACATATACACGTATGTATATTTTGTATATAAAATTTCGAAGAGAATATATTTTTTTTTAGATTCCTCTAGTATCGATGGAATGTAAGGAATTTTAAAAAAGCCACGTATAGAAATATAAAGAAGTATAATATGTGTATATGACAATAAGCACAAGTATAAACATGTACGGCTTGATTTGCTTAGGGGAAATATGCTAACACATTTTGGTGATACTTATAGGTTAGCCTGATTCAGCTGATAAGCTGCGGAAACCTATCAATAGCTATTGATATGAACCGATTTTTTTTTTTTTTTTTTTTTTTGCATTTATTGAAGTTCAGCGTTATATTAGATAAAATTTTAATTAAGTATTTTTTTTTGGGGGTGGGGGGGAAATAAATATTTTTCTGTGTAAAATAAGGAAGCTGTGTTTGGTACCACACATTAGAACTCACTTTCTACCTTGACCAAACCCCAACAAAAATCATCTAATTTTAGAACTCACTCATGTTTTCCGTTTTGTAGGTGGGGGATGTTCGAGGGAGTACCAAAGGGTTATTTTCTATTTTGCTTGGATAGCCCCTTATCTGCTTCCGGAAGACAAAGCTTTCATCATCATAGCCTCTTAGCTGACGGAAGGGAATATCGTGGATGTGTATATATTAATTTAAAAATGGGGACCCTCATTTTTCCATCCCCATAGATAGGGAGATACATTAACACGCTGGTCTAGGATTTTTACCGTGGCAGTGCAAATAATATTTTTTAGGTAGCGCGCATATGCGCAGTCGTTTGTCCCTGGGATCAGATCTCACGGACGTGTTTTCGACTTTCAGGGAAGTGGGACACCATTTCCTCATCAGCCCTTGGTCACATGATCACGTTACCTTACTTCGTAGTGTATATATACACACACACTTACCATTGTGTTCTGGAGTACCCTTTGCTCAATTTCATCGTTACTATGATAAAACAGGAGTTATCATTAAATATGATAGTGAACTTATGGCCTAACCTATAAATCCTATCTAATCTACTGCTATGCAAAAATAAAGTACTTACGCCTTCCTCTGATTAATTGAATTTCATAACGTAGCTTACTTTTTTTGTGAGAATTTTAAGTTTGATATATATCAAAATAAAAACCTTACAAAAACTCTATTGTTTGTACAGAGGATTGTTTACATCCTGAAATATACTGAGTGACTCCTGCGTTATGGTTATCTTCTTTTTTTTTTCACAGTTATTTTTTTGGCGTTTGCTTATAATAAAAGATAACAAATCTTAGTATAATTTTTGAATAATGAAATAATATTGCACTTTCTATGTTCTTTATTAAAAATTGCATTATCGATTTTGTTGTTAGAGAAGTGAGTGATTCAAAATACAGTAAATAGTAAATTTAGTAATTTTTTATTTAATAAATTGTCAAAGTATAATGAATAGATAGTACTATTAGCTATATTTGTGTATCTCTGTAACTGTCGTTCAATTACACAGCGCATTACATATGTGACCGTTGCCATTCTCTTTGCTTTTTATGTAGTACAGGAGTGTATTAGTTAAAAATAACTCTATGGAGTGTTTCATATTTCTCTCAGTAAGTTAAAATGATTTATTTGACTTGAGATTGTGTGTCCAAGAATAGTGTGTGTTTTCTAAGTGTGTTTTAGCCAAAGTTTACTCGCGTTATCTCAGTTTTGAGTATCGATTTACATGTGTTGTAAACCACATTGAGGAGGTCAGCACTCGTAGAAAAGAGATATTCTTGAAGTTCAAGTGTGGGCGTACATATGTGATCCTCAGGAAGTGAGAGCCCGCGCCCTCTCTCGGCCGGTGAGTGGAATTTCCCCATCCTCCCTGCCTAACCTATAAAGGTAATCTGACCTCGGTCGGTCTCCGCCAGTCGCTGTCCGTTTCTCGCGTGCTACGCACCTCTCTCTCTTTCTGCACTCCCATTTTGCTATTGCTTATAACCGAAAGTTTTCTCAGGGTCGTTCTCTTAGTCACACTGTTGTAAGTGGCAATTGTCTGACGCTCAGGTTCCAGAGGCGGTCCGCAGAATCCTCCCGTGTCTCGGCCGATCCTAAGCTGAATCCCTTAGGGTCCTCTAAGACGTCCAAGGAGTCCCTTAAGACGGCCGCTCTAGCCGTGAACCTCACCCCTAGACCCGAGACGACCGGAGGCTCGAACAGATACAGACAGGATCTTGGATACGATGGTGGGCACTTTCCTCGCTCGAGCCCCGAAGTCGTTCGCTTTTCTCTACCGGGAACTGTTTACGTTCACAGGTGAACCGCTCAAGGGGAAGGTGTGCGACTTCGACGCTATCGATGCCGTTGACGTCATTGACTCCTCGGACTTCATCGACGTTGTAAGTAGAACGCAGACTTGTGCTTTGTCCTAAAGTGGTGTACCTTCTACTCATTGTGCAGTCTTCAGTTCGTGGCTTGTTGTGTGTTCTGCTAGAAGGAATCTACTTGGACTCACTTTTTACAACCTGTAAACTATAATTAACACATATGTATGTATTGATACACACTCTTTCCCTTATTCCGTAATTATATTGAGCCACTGGGTGGTTTGAAGTGGCTCACTAGTTAAATGTCTTTAAGGAAATAGCTTTACCTCAGCCATTAATACATTTGACGCCTCCCTTAAGCTTGAAAGCTACATTTAAACATTTACATAATCGTTGAATATATTCAACCCTTATTTATTACATAATTTCAATAGTATCTTCTTCTAGGGATTGTGAGTTACTCTTAATCATATTAAGAGTGCGTTCCTGTAAGAATATATCTTATAAAAATCTTAATAAGTAGTTTGATATATAAGTATACTGTTAAATATATTTTAAATAGCATTTACAGTTTGCTTCCCGACGATTCTTGTCATCATTAAACCTTCTGTCGCCATTGGAAGTGGATGTTGTGTATCCAACATATGCAGCATTTTAAATATCACCTTCTTCTTGATAGTAGTGATAAACAATTTAATACATTATTTTATTTATTTATTTGTTACTATTATATACATATAATACATAAATATTAAGAACTCATGGAGTCACAGATCTTCAAATAGTAGGTTCCTTCTAGTCAATCTTGTTATATTGTTCGTTTTTGTCTTATACTCAATTTCTTTAAACAAGAAATTTTTACTTAAGTACTTAATATAAGTTAACTCAATTTATAAAGGAACCTTTCATACAACTGAAGATGGCACACTTGAAAGAAGTCTTTAAATGTTGTGTACAAGTCATCGACCTATTTTCAAATCGCCAATCTACAATGGAATTTTTTTTGCTTTTAATTTTTGTAGCCTATATATGGCCCCATTTACAATAAACAAACGTTTATTGTACTGCAAAGTCACTCTTCTTCCCTATTAAATGACATAAAATGTTATGGAATTCCCCTCACATAACCTCGAAGTTCCTGAATTACTATAAGTCTCTTACCTAGAAGTTGATGTCATATTTATTTTTGATGAAATCATCTCTTTGACTCCCCTCTCCTCGCCTCCATGGAATTATATATTCAAGGATTAAAGAGGAAAATTGCTCTTCCTCATGGAACGCAAGGTGGGAACAAGAATTCTATTCATTCAAATTATTTCCTGTACCTATTCTTCTCAGAATGATCAGCGCTTTTTATGTAGTAATAGTAGGAAGTTTAAAGAAAACTAATATTGTAAAATTTAATAATATAAAAAAGTAACTTCAGCAGTGGATATTTTGTTAATTGAATGTTAACTTGTTGAATGATATTGACATAAAATTTTACAAATTGTATATCATTTCTGAATAAAGTGTTAAAAAACCAGTTGTAGCTGTGTTACCAAGACATTCTCACCAGTCTTTCTCATGTCTTCCTAACCTCTTCAAAACCTTAAAAAACACATCCTCTTTTTTTTTTTTCCTTTCTAATCTTACCAAAACTTTTATTTATTTAAATTTACATTTTACCCCAAGGGATTATTCAATTATAATTTAATAATAGTTTCTTCAAATCTTAACGTTTGGAGGTCCCGGAACACATTTTGATATTTTTACAGTGGACATATTAATAGTTTCTTAACGCTTTACTATTCGCACAGTTCCTTTGATCATAATTATATTCGAAATTAAAATGTGCAGTCAAAAAGCTGTATATTATAGAGAAATCAGAGAAATAACGGGGAAAAATAGAATAGAAATTATTGTTGATTTTATTAATGATCTATACATATGTTCTTATCAAGTTTAGATTTATCAGATAAACAGTATATATTTCATTATAAGTTTCAAAATTCAAATTATAGGATGGGGTAACTATACTTATACTTGTACCTTCGAAACAACATTATCAATCGTGACAAAAGTAATGATTTTCTTCTGTCATCAAATGAGTCAAAATTCATAATTCATTTTTCAAATTCGCACAAAAATAATCTGTTGCGATATAAATCGAAAGAAAATTAAAGCTGGGAAAGGGTAATTCAGGGGGGCTATAATTTATTTGTCAGTTGAGGTTAATACTCGTATTTATATGATATTTCAACTTTACATGTTATGCACTTATGGGTATCTACTTATAAATTCTAATTAGTATTATGTAAAATTTATAAGTGGATACCCCAAATTTATTTCTCAACTCAACTGCGGTGTCTTGTTTTTCCTTTCCTTAAAGAAATTTTGGTTTAAATTTATTCGCACTTTTACTGATTAATAAAGAATCTACTATAAATTAAAATATTTCTTCCACAATTATGTCAAAAGACAAATTATAGTCCTTCCACATGATTTTAGAGGTTCATCAACCTCTATATACAGAATATATAGCTAATAATAATTACTGTTTGTCTAAACTGGTTTTTGAACATTTCCAGAGTTTCTTCTCTATGGGAAATAGACCAAAAAATAAATTTACCTGGCTGATTTATTTCACTTCCATATTATCTGTCACTAGAGAATGTTATGAAGAATAAATTTTTTTTTTATTCCAACAGAAGAAAAAACTGCTGTTTACATATTTTCTTACATTTTTTTATTTGTGATTCAAAATGTTTTCGGAAAATAAGGTACATGATTTTCCAGATCCCTGTAAAAGTAGACAAATGCGATCGAGTATGAATGTAATTTTTGGCTAGAAAACTCCGGGAAACCTGCTTTGAATTTTTTTAAATCTACCAAAAACAAAAAATAAATTAAGGATCAAATAATTAAGCTTTAATATATAAGGAGAATATTCCCTAACTGGTGATTTATGTTCGTAGCTGATGACTTGTACATAACAGTTTCATTTATTATCCTTACTTTTTTTTTTAATTTATTTTTACTTGACTTACCCACATTGTCTTATGGTGATTTTACCTTGCTACCATACTTATGGAGATTTCATGTGGTGCAGGCCTATTCAATCCTCTCAGAATGAACTTCATTGGGGCACTCAAGACAAATAAACGTTTAATAAGTAATTATAGGTTTTTCATTATTATTGCATATTCCTGTATTGTAATTAGTAAAGTCTGTTATTCATGATTAAGGCATTGATATATGTAAACGCACACACACACACACTCTACACTCATATACCTTTGACAGAAAATTAGTAGAAAAATTTGTTATTTATAAGTGTTTTTGAATTAACTGCTTCAAGATCCAGATTTAAATATGGCTTTAGGTCCAGTTTGAGACGCACTGTGTGAAACATTTTAAGTGTCTACATTTGATTGGTACAAGTGACATAAAGTGAAATATTTAATAAACTCATGCACACATGCATTAATATTAATTTTAATAAATGCTTTTATATAATACTATAATTATCCGTAACAAAACAACACCTAAACATATTGTTTTCTTAAATTACTTATTTGGTAGGTTAGGCTTCTCTGGCTACGTATTCATTTGCCTAGTTAGCCATAATATGATACATGAATTTTAAGTAATATACTATAATTTTAAGAAAATTCTGTAAAATATGATGGCAGTCAACTAAATAAATCAAGCTCTTCTCCACCTGTACAATTTCGTGTTTTTATTTATTTTTCTCTTTTTAGGGTGTGAATGTTTTCATTATTTTTTTTCCTTTATCTATTTCTATTTTCCAGTCGAATATATACTAATATTTAAATATGTTTTCTGCTTTCGAAGACATTATTTTATGTTCCTCTTGTTCGTTTTTGTGGTGATCTAGGTCTACCTGAGAGGTAAACAGGTTTTTCACTACAATTTTATTACATTATACTCGTTCTTTCGAATGGTTCATACAGTTTGTTGATTTACCATGAAAAGTTTTCTCTTATTATTTCTGTACCTACCTCCCCCTTCAACCCCATAGTGTCATGGCGGGTGGCACCTGTAGGTTATCTACATCTATATATAGCCAGCCTCTTCCAAATAGCAATGGCGCAAGTTAGACTCTTATTCCTCGATAAATGTCTGTCCATGGTGGGACTCGAACCTACGTGGTAGTCCATTCATTGATCGTCAAGCTACATGAGAGGGGTGAATCCTTACGGTGCGCCTTACGTAATACTTTTTTTTTTTCTTTCTTTTGCGCAACAAAAAATAGTTCCTTGTGACTCGATCTGTTAAGGTATATGTGACTTTCATTGAGGTACGGTTAATTGAACCTGATGATGAATTAGGACATTACAGTTGTTTGATACATACGTAATTAATACAATTGTAATTAATACATCCCATGAGAATGTAATCTGAACCCTTTGATTTCTTTTTGAATGGGTGATTGTAACTCAATCCCCATCAGAGATTGTGTGTTATTCCATTTCATTCTGATTAAACATAATTACCTAGTGTAGGGTGATCTTAGTCTCATAATTACATTACATTTCAAAAAAAATTTATATATTTATTATTGTGTTATTTGTTAGATAGTTTCTGCCCAAATTTTGGTCATTTCAAGCGCAAAAACATAATGCATGATTAACTAATTGTTTATTAAATTATTAACTCAATGTTGGATTTTTCAAAATGTTGTTTCCACATTATTTTACAATACAACGCAACTATCATGTTCAAAACGTGGGTGAAAATGTTTTTAACTAATTATAAAATAACATATAATTAAGAAAATGCTATGATAAGCTGTAATTTTGATACATAAGACCAACCATCCTGTACTGTGTTTTGGTCTCTGTACATATAAAGAATATATGTGTAACATAATTGATTATTTGTGTAGAAAATGTATAGATGTGTTTCCTCGATATTACATGTGAATTATCGTCTTAGGTAATTCGGAAAATAATACAAGAGACTCAGGTGTTTTAAAGCAGAAATATCAAATTTATATTCATTATCAAAATCTAATATTCTGCTGTCACATTTTCATTTTGATAAGCAGAAAAGTCTAGTAATCTAAACTTTTGTACTCGTGTATTTTTATATATTTATGAATATAATATCCACATACCCACTCCACTTGCATACATAAAGGATGTTATCCGTGTAAATTTAGACGCACACACATACACAATGTTGTATGTATAGGTTGTGTTCACTCTAAAATATCTATGTATTTGTGTCATTTTAATCTTTAACTCAGTGGCGATCGAAATATTTGGCATCTTTACTTAAAGCATTTTGACATTTCTAATTTTTTTAATTAAAATATGTTTAGAAATAATATTAACATATATAGTTACCGTAAAGTTTTTACCGTCAAAACTGCAATTTTAAAATCTTGAGAAGAGTAACGGTTTAAAACTGGCGGGATTTGCTACCTGATCTATGGTGGCATCTAGCGGTGCGTTTATGAACTAAGGAGCGCCTCCTCGCCGGCCTTCGTTTTGACTTCGTATGCCATCTAGCGGCAATCTTTTATACTAACTTTCATTGGATTGTGCTGCTACCTGTCGGCTGTTAAATGAACTTTTTTAATCGTTTACTATTTTATTCAATATTCACTCGTCTACATGAAATTTAATTTTCTTTCTCCTAATATTCTCAATCATTTTACTCTCTCCTTACCCCTGCATATGTGTACAGCAAACCGTATTTTTACGGTTTTGAATTAGTGAGACTTCGAGATTATCTCATGGCTCACTTAACGATACTTTTTTCCTACTAATCTCATATATTGATATTTAATATATAACATTTAAATTTTACTTGTAATATTTTTCAATTATTGAACTACAATAAACAATTAGAAGCTGCTTTTTGTCTAACGCTAATAAAATAAATAACTTTTTCGGTTTATTATATGCAATGTTTACTTTAACGTAATTATACATGTTCATATCGTTATAATACTTGATTTTTTCAATTAATTTATTTTTCTATGAATAATGAACATATTCACAGAGATATTACAATTTATTATTGGTACAATTTCAATCCTAAATTAATTCTCAACCGGCCCTACCGACACTCTAGAAAACATTCTTAATTATTTTTCTTAGTATTTATTTTTCATTCAAATATTGTAGATTAAAAATGTCCAAAAATTACATTCCACACCAATAGTTTTCTATACATTTTTTTCGCATCTCCAATAAGATCAAAAATATTTTACATTTTAAAATTTTGACTTCGCTCTAAGCCCCCCTTTTCTGTCCTTGACTGATTTCAGCAATGAAAAAACTTATTTAATGCTTTGCAAAAATGAGCTTTAAATCTGGAGTCATTTGTTTATTTTAAAAATTGCAGACCTTAGAGCAAATATTAGCAGAAATTGACAATTTCAAACGACTCTATTTTTAGCTTCTGCTATCTACTAAATTAAATTTCATTAGTCGCGTTAAGTTACTTATGGGAATAGCTTAATTTTATTACGGAGAATATAGTTTAAAAGTTTAACGTTGATATTAATAAAAACATTTTATGTTACACATATATTTATAAATTTTGATACAATTTTTTTTTTTTTTCAGAATGGATGTTTAGATTTCAATAAATAGGTCCATTCTTTTTCTTTCAATCAGAAAGGTGTGGTTTAAAGGAAAACCAAAATTTTTTTGACGTATTTAGTTCGTTTTACAAAAATTTTATTTATCTTGATAGTTGAAAAATTTTGATTTCCTTATTTCTGTATTCTATAATATTTTGCTTGTTAAAATTCGTTTTTTAATAATACTGCTAAAAAGGTTGCATTCCCTCTCTTACTTCCCGAACATTCTAGTGCCAGCCTCTTCACGTATTTAACAGTCTCTTTACTCTTTGCTATTTAAAAGATCAGACAAGCCATTTTTACTGTTATTTATGTCGTTATTTTATAAAAAATGGGAGGTGTTAGTAACGCAACCTTAGCAGGTCGCACTTATGTCATTTACGTTTATATTTTACATTTATGGTTTTCATAATAATATTTTTTTTTATAATTTGTGATATCTGTATTTTTTATTTTAGTAATAATAAATAAGGGAGAAGAGTATTTCAGTGGAAGCCATGGACGTTATCAATAATTGTTTAGATAAAATTAATAGCTAGTAAAATGAATGTAATACCTGATGAATATAATGGAAAATTTTATAGCCAATAGAAAATGATTTCTTAACGATAAATTAATTTTTAATATAATTAAAGTTTTTAATGACGTATTTAAACTAAAATACCACACTTAAAAATAAGTGACAGTTAAGATTTTTCTTCTAATACTATTAATTATTTCCATTCTCCTGGGAAAAAGGAATTTAAGATTAGAATATTATTTCCCTCCATCTTGAGATTGGAAGTCGGCCCCTCGCCAGAGTATGTGAGAATGCACATTAGATTGGATTTCGGCACTTCGCCAGACTTCGCTTTCTAGTCTTCATCAGCGAGCAATGGTTCCCCTCATCTGCATACCCGATTGACGGAGTTTCACCTCGTTTTTCGTACGCGCCCCCCTGCCACTTGATGACACTTTACTTTCGGCCTACAGGGAGGGGGGAGAGAGGGCCGTACCCGCGTCACATATTCTGTCCTCACGAGTTTCAATTTTAACTTGCTCTCCCCAAATTTACTAAAAACTGTAATTGCTAACACGTTTCCGTTATTCTAGGTTCAACTATCTGAAGAAGTTAAGCTGAAATTATACTCCGTTTAAAATTTTAATATTTATGTGCATGCGTCCATTTTTAAAATGAAGAAGCCGAAGCCTGACCGAAATCGGTCGAGGAAGAGACGAGATTATAGCTAGATATCAAATTGAAAAATTATCAGGATTATTATTATAGTTAAGAAAAATAAATATACAGAATACAGTGTAAAATATTCTTTAAATTGAAACGCATATTAAAGAAAACATTAAACAATGTAACAGGTTTTGCGGACTCAAAAAAAAAAAATATATATATATATAGCAATTAAGATCAGGTGGGATAAAGAGTGCTGTGAAAAAGAAAATAATAAATCACAAGTAGCAAAATTTTCGGGGAAGAGATATATATTGATATATCTATGTGTGTGTATATATATATATATATATATATATATAACATAAGCATTAAATAAAGTAAGGGAGACAATNTATATATATATATATATATATAGGAAGTAAAAGCGTATTTAACCCTCACACTAAAAACCTTTCTGAGACAAGTCTTTATTCACCCCTCTCTGACTAGGGGCATGCAGCAGTCTCCCAGAAAGAAAATTTAGGAAATACTCTGAATAATTTTTCTTTTTCGTTTGTGTCCATTACGCTCTTTCTTCCTCCTGTTCATATTTATTATATACACCGCGGTTGTGAGTGTGTCGTTTTCTTTATATGTTTATTTATATTTAAAATTTTCTATATTACTGGGCTTCTTCTTGTTTTCTGTTTGAATAAATTGTTAGTTCTGAAATCGGAAGCTAGTGATAGAGAGGATTGGAGATCGATAGGTATTTATAGTGGTGAGATCTTCGTTCGTCTTCGTGGGAAAACTGCCTAGTATGTTGTATAAGTATGTTGAATTTAAATGTATGGCTCTCCGGAAATTGATACTCACATTTGACGTGGTCTTTGGCATTCTTTCTAATCCTGGTTCTGTAGACTTAGGACCTCATATGGGACACTTTTCATGGGAAATCATCTCTAATTGTTATTCCTTGTCCCATGAAGAGTAAATTATTCTCTCTATCAAATAGCATACATCAAATAGCATTGTGGATATTGTTGTCTTGGAGCAATCTTTGATGGATGTAACCTCCGCCTCCATTCGGCAGGATGCAAATTCCCATCCTGTCCCGAAGTCCCATTCATTGCTGTCGAATGATGCTTCATGAATATAAATGGTCGTTTCGTATCCAGCGATAGGATCCATCCTGATAAGCGTGCCTCCTGAATGCACGATCTCTTGTCGACCCTCCTCGTGGGCCCTTCTTCTTATTTTGTGCTTTCCTCTCATTTCAGAAGAGCGGATAAGATCATTTCTTTAATAAGATCATTTTCTTCTGAAGAATCATGTTTGTTCTGTAAAACGATTCTTACCTATGTCCATTTTCTCCATGACTTGACTAATGACTCTTCTTACATTACTAATGTCTTATAAGATAATTTAGGAAGTCGGTAGTCTACATAAGATTAGGTGCAAAACACTTCCACTATATATATGTTGCATTCCCTCTCTTACTTC
>KZ806895.1:401495-424634 GCA_000696205.2 Oncopeltus fasciatus | reverse complement strand
GAAAATGAAGAGATGCGACCCACATGTGACCCAGAATCCAGACGGACAGAAGAGAAAGGACTCCTGCCCTTTCTCTTGAATCACTAAACAGATGTCTTCAGAGGAGAAGTGTCGATCACTAATAGTTTAGTTAGCCATGGATTGCTGAGACTTACCAACTTGGAGAAGTCGACAACAGCCCACTGTTGAGAGTGGTCCCATTCTATCAAGGGAGAGATACTAGGGGTGCCTCGGGAGACGGGGAAGTCCACTCGAGGGTAGAGCTCGCTCAGCTGTAGGTCGAGTCCTGCATTAAACAGCCTGCACAAGCAGTAAATTTTTATAAGATAAATGAATTTAAGCCGTAATAGACTCATTAAATTGTTTCCAGCAAAATTATAAAATAAAGATTTTGGTTTTTGTTTTTTAAAAATATTATTTTATGGATTGTTATGGACTCTAGAGAGCGAAGAGTCATTACACACACACGTGGGTGTGTAATCCTCCATTAATAATTGTTCTTAGTTAGAATATCCTAGTGGTTCGTCAAACAGTGTAACATACAAGAAAAGTATTGAGCTTTCAATAGTTAATTAAACCTTTTATCGTTTCATTCTTGATTCTTTACGACCAGCCAGTAGAAATAGTTCCATTCTGCGTATAAGGGCAGGAAGTCAGTACACAGAACCATATTTATTTAAATAATCTTTGTTCAATCAACTGTACTGATTTCACAAGTTCTACTAAGGTCTATTCAGGAGTTCAAAACTAAAAATATTTAGTTCAGTCATGAACATTTGATCCAGGTGACAGCACGTTTCCTCTTGCCTTCATGATTGCCCTCAATAAATCTTACAATGTAAGCCGAAACGTCGGCAGATACTAAAAAATAAATATTTTTTAAATTGTATTTTGTTGATCGAACTTGACCATACCCCATTAAAAAAATTGTACTGAAAATATTTAGATAAATAAAGCGAATTTACTTTCATTTTTTTTTATTTTGTGATTATTTTTGATGATCCATTTATTATAAAATAAAGTGAAGTAGAAGATTCAAATAAGTCCACATTTAACTTAAACTAAATCTCAGTTATGAAGTAATTCGTTCGGGTTTCTAAAGCGGGCCTCAACGGGTTCAAGTATTGTCCTAGACATACTTTTGTCGACAAAGAAAAGACTTCAGATGTTTGGAACAATTTGGCAATTTGATATCGCTTCCTCCATGAAAACAGATATTTGCAAGAGATATTTTAAATACTTGCAATAAGCATTTTACAGCCAGTTGCATTTCAATTTGGTAAAGTACTGATTTCTGGAACTTCCAAGTTCCTCTGGAGCGAACCCTTACCTTCCAATATTGGCAAGATGGTTCCCAAGTACATCGGAGACATTCTTCTTGACAAGGCCGATGTTGATGCAGCTTCTGGGCAGACTCCTCTTGAGGATGGATTGTAGGAGGGCGTGAGGAGCCAACTCAATGACAACGGCGTTCTCCGGTATGTGCTGGATGGCTTCGTAGAAGAGGACTGTCGAGGAGGAGTTGTTCGCGAAATAGTCTGCCGAACCGGAGGCTGATAACTCGGAACCCCAGTCAGCTTCGGGGATTGAAGAGGACTTCCATCTCTTGCTCCTCGGCTTCGGTGATGGGATTAGCTAAAACATGTATTACATGGATTACAACATATGTATTGATAAATAACATTCAAATAAGAAAACAATAAATGCACGAAACATTACTTTACATAAGTAGAAAATAAAACAAACATCACTTTCTTTTATTAAACTTTTATTAATTTATTTAATTCTGTTAAATTAAAATATTTTGTAATTTGATCACCACAAAGAATTTGAAAAAAAATTACATTCAATATCAATCACATGAGGAGAGAAGGTGACCAATGACACCACTCTCAACATATATTATACTATGGGAAAACTTATGTAAAAATTAATTTTATGGAAATATTTATTAATTTAACTGGGAGGTTTGAGTGGCCACAAGCCGTCTTGCTTTTTAAGAGACAACTGAACACTTTATTATTTTTATTTTATTTTATTTTTATTTTTCACTTTTAAACATGAAATTTTTCACTTACTGTTACTCGTATCTACTTTTAATTAAACTTAGTAAATCTGCTTAGTTCCTGCATGAAGAACTTTTTATTTATTGATTATTTTTTCAAACTATTTTTGACGGGTGTAGTTAGATAAATTCCCGTTCCTTACTTATGTCAGCCTTGTGATATGGTTCCCGTGGGAATGTAGTGCACTACTTCCTACATGGAAGTCCTGGTGGTTGGGGTGGGGGGGCGGTGGTACTTCAGGCCATGTTCCACAGATACAATCATTACTTATTTATTAAGAGACTTTCCTCAAGGAAATCAAGCTAATCACGTTGGAGCCGTAAGGGAACTTAGAAAAAATAATTATTTTTTTTAGAAAAGAGATTAGATGAAGTAATAGTCTTCTCTAATAACTTATATGTTCGTGTATATATGTGTGTTGGTCTGAATATCTGCTCAGAATGTATGTTTGTGTTTTTTTTAAATTTAAAATTACTAAATATATATCGTTTGAAATTAATAAATATCTTATATTTATATTATAAATCAATTTATCTTTATATCTTCAAGACAGGAACTTCATTATGTTATGCTTTATTTAATGAATTTGTTTTACAGCTGATTTAACTACAAAATTAATTAATTTTACATTTTTTATTCCATATTTAAGATATCTTAAAGTATAAAATAAAGTTGTAGAAAAATTTAAACGACAATGTTTTTGCTTCTTTATTTTTTCGAAGTAAGTTAATTTTTCTGAGTAGGAAAAATAAAATAAAAAAGGTACAGTAACGAAATGAAACATCGAAGGGAACACAATGAATCAAATGTATCGTATTGTGTTACAGCAGATATTTTGGAAATTAAAGATAAATTAATTACTAATTAAAGGTTGGATTTAAAAAAAAGTGCTAGCCACTGTTCATTCTCTTGTCATTATATTTTGTCACAATTAATTTTGGTTGGCGATGCTTATTTTTGAAGAAATATAATAAACATTTATTAAGAGTAAGGAACAGAACATTTTAAAATAATATTCTCTTATTAAAATGTCCTCGGGACTTTTCGTCCTAGTAGTTCTTACTCCCGGTCGTGTGTGGGGTAGTTCCAGACAAGCGCCCGCAAGTCTGGGTCACTAGTCTGGGATATATCGAGCGGATCTTGGCGCGGAGTTGGTGCACAACCTAGGCGTCACTTTCGATCAATCGGAGCCGACGCCAACTGGCGGAAAAGCGTCACTCTTTACTTCCGTCGTCGTGCCCCCCCCCCCCCCCCGCCCTGGAGAAATCCTCACCTATCTACTATTCCAGGCAGTGAGGTTTCGATGGAGGCATTCACTTCAGAATTGTCGCGGGAGAGGATTCAGCTCGAAGTACTATTTCGTCGGAAATACCCTGGGTCAGTCTTCGGGAGAATCCGGGACCGAAGATGCGGTGTTAGCCTCCCATTCAGCCACATAGGGTCATAGAGGGAGGAGCTATCTACAGGTTGCCATCCCATTCTAAACATCCATGGCTTGGGACAAGCTTTTCCCAATAAATAAAAGATTTTCCAGGATTGGAAACAGCAGCGCCAGGATTGTAAGACCCGAATGGATCCCATGAGCTACCCTGGCGCCCCAAGAGGCGTTTCGTTTCAGTCGAAGTGGAGGACAGTTATTTCTGGGGGAAGAATTTCCCTCTGGACGAGTACAACTGTTACAGAACAGGTCTCCAGTGAACTTACATGCCAATCAATATATTACTAAATAATGAACCCTAAAAATTAAAGATAGTCAGGAAAAAGGAAAATGCCTGAACTGTTATCCATTTTCTAGTTTATGCATTGAGGTCCAGGATGTCGCGAGGCCATCTCCGTTAAAGTCGCCGGGGAGGATTGTAAGGATTGGAGTCCAATGATAGGGATTGGGCATGTGGATTAGGATGGAATTGGAGTTTGCTATGGAAGGGCTTGAAGCTGATGGAGATAAGATCTTGGTCGAAAAGAATATTAAAGTCTTGATGAAGGGTAGAGTTGTACACTTGTACAATTATTCTGAGTTATCCCTTTCATGTCGCAAATGCGACTTAGCACGACCTTATGATTTTTCTCTTTACTTTTTCCACACAAGTTTTCCGCTATCCTTACCCATACAAGTTTTTCTTCTTCAGAGGTAGCCTTAGGAACCATCTACCGTTTGCAGAAATATGCTTACTTGTAAAAAATTAAATCTGCATCCTCAGGATCTTATTAATAGTAGCGTCATCACTGAAGGTTAGGATATAGGCATTGCCATTTCTTCCAATGTACCAAAATCATTATAATTCAAAGTATAAAATATTACTCTATGAAAATATCAACAGCTACAAGATATTTACCTAGTTATTATCTTATAATACAACGAAACAATGAGACACAATCTAATATCATTTTAATGATAAGGAAATCACATATGTCTTCTCTTAAGGCACGATTTGTCCATTAGAACGGTTGAATTACTTAAAGGAATTTAACATAATTTCATATACTCATTCGCTGTGAGAAATTGTATTGCTTTCAGCATCTTTCTCTTCTCCCATCTTCATCTTTCGGACACACTCTCTCTCTCTATCTCACCCTTTCCTCTCTTTCTCGTCCTATCTCTCTCATACGCTGCTCTTATCTTGCTATGTAATACAAGAGGAAGATGGTTTATCTAGTTATCGATTCGTGTTCATTGTCTTTCCTGTTAAATAATCTAATTGAGTGAAAGTGTGTTCTTTGAACTCTGCCAGCTGAGGGGAGAGAATGGTGTATACATTCCTATTGTCTTTCTCTCACCATTTTCCTTCTATCTTCTTCACTCCCCATTCGTACATGTTTCGCTAACAAAAACTTTTAAGTCAGAGATTTAATATTCACTTTGATCAAAGTAGTTAATCTCATGTTATATGATGAATGGTCACGGATTCATTGAGCTTCACAGACCATAACTATTGTAGCATCTGTTAAAAAACTCTTGTTCTCTTTTCATCTATCATGTTATGTTACTTCTATCCTGACAGATGTATCTACTTTATCTCTCCTCTTTTAAATTTATCTCTCCTACTAAAGTAATGGCTCTTAAAACTGAAATAGGGGGGGATACTGTCATTCTTGTAAATTTTCTTCCATATCCCTCTCTTTCTTCCCTTCTTAATTATTTTTCATATTGTCTTCAACTTTAATAAATTATTTCCCTAGGTAAAATATTGGAATAAGATAATTATTTACATTACCAATCGAATGTATGAATATTGTCCATATAGTTATTCACACTATATATCTCCTTAGAAGGAGTGAAGTGAACACACAAAAAGAAAAAGAATTACAATAAGTAAAAATTTTTGGGAGACTTTTCGCCCTTTTTCAGTGAGGAGTGAAAAAGAGACTGCAGTTTCCCCCTAAAATTTTACACCCTGTAGTTTTTTCTTTTTGTGTGTTCATTAAACTTTTTTTTCCTCCATTTCATGTTTTACATATATATACATACATATGTATCATCCGTGAGTGTTTCATTTTCTACATGTTTGTATCATATACCATCTTGGTAAGAAGAATAAGAAGAAAAGTATCTTAGTTTTTTTGTTTGTTTTTTTCAAGTTTGTTTATATTTTTTAAATCTATTGTAATTTTTCGGAGGTAGATTATTAAATATTTAAAGGGTAAAGCTCTAAAAACTTAAAACAGATAGAATTACTACAGAGCTCAAGAAAATATGTTGTGTCTCTCCGTTGGCTTTGTAGCAGATTTCCTTAAAGGAATCGAACAATGTAATACTGTCTGGTTGATTCCTAGACACTAGCTAGCGACCCTAGTTCCAATGCGTGGTACATTGGTTGGCCTCCAAAAGTTTCCTCGCTGAATCCCGGCCAACTTGACGCGTCCATCACCTTCCTGGACTCGGCACCAGGAAGGTCCGCCTGGATGGTATCCAGGTTGTTCCATATGAATTATACATTCTTATATCATCATGTACTACCAGCACTCTTCTGTTTGTTGTGTGCCTCGCCTCCGGAGAATCAAGGATTTCTATCGGTCTAGAAGTGTCTTCCATCGGTGAAGACACTAACCAAATTTACTAGTTACGTCCTAAAAAAGGGTGAACAAACAAAAAAGATCACTCCATTCTGACAAAATTATTACAAACAATTAGTTAATTCATTCGTTCTTTATATTACAATGAGCAATTGTTATTTATATTTCACTAGTCATTTTAATTTAAGTGGTTATCTTTTCAAACACTTGTCTACAAATTTTTATCACTTATTAAAAGTCTATGAAGTATTTCTATTATCGACTCAGTTACTCATACCATAACAATGATAATTCAGAGATAAAGATGTTAGCAGTTTATGTGTTCAGAATAATTGATTTATGACAACTTGATGAGGAGAGCATTTACTTGGCATTGGGTAGAAAGAAATAGCCTCTATATTAGGATATAAAATATATTATTTGAAGATTTATCGATTTTAGACATTTTCACGGAAACTATTTGATAAGGCAAGTCAATAGTTTCTTATTTGAAAGAAATTTCTTAAATTTGAGTTAGTTTTACATTGCTTGGGTACTTAAATTTTGTTTTGTTGGTATTTTTAAAAACCTAAATTTCAGCGCATTTGACTGCTCAAAAAGTTCTCCTCTAGAACTACAAACATGTTTAGTACGATGTAAAACAAATTTCAAAACTGGAGGTTAGAGGTCAATATAGTGGTTACTATTAAAAATAACTGAAGTTATTCTAAGATGATTTTAGTTGGGGTTCGGTCGAGGTAGATCCAAAAAACACAAATAAAAAATGTATTTTTTTTAATGAAGGATTATCTGCCAACGTTTCGGCTTACATTTTAAGCCATCTTCAGGGCTATCATGAAGATGAGAGAGGACGTCCTGTCCCTAAGTTCACATTTCCATGACTCTCCATAACTGAAGTTATTTTTAAAAATTTATCTTGGTTATATTTTTTGGGGAAAAAAAATTAGTGGATCGAATGGGAAAAATTTAATCGATGGAGAAGTTGAACCTGTTTCTCAGCGGAAGGCTTAAACAATTAATTTCATTATAATCATTAAAGTGTATTTGTATTAACATAAATACTGAAAAATATATAAATGTGGTTATGACAATAGAAACATTTAGAGTCACTATGTTTAATTTAGCTATTATTGGATTTATATATTAGAAAACATTTAACGTATATCAGCTTTCAATCTCATAATTAATACCAAATCAAGTAATAACTGGGTTGTTTTAGTTATGCTTGGGTGTGCTAATTGTGTTTAATTGGCAGTAAAATGTTCTCCATTTGTTTTCCTGAAAGATAACTTAATTGTCAGTGGAAATTTATATTTTACCATGACATGTACACATCTTGAAGCAAAAAAAAACAAACTGATAGAGTAGATAACTACAGATTGGAATTATATAATTAGTAATAATACATTTTGTTATGATTTATTTTATGCAAAGTGTAAATCAAATAATCACAGATGGCTTAAACTTGATATATTTCAATTAGATTAGTATATTCATGCGGATATATAATTGTGAGATGAAGGGTAAATAGCGCTTTTTATACATTGAAATCTCCATGCCTCGTGTTTATTATTTACTTTTTAAAGTTCAGCGCTTCCGTGTTCTCTGATCTTATCTTCAACGCTCTGGAATCTCCTAGGTATAGGGCATAGGAGATTTTTATACCTTTAGCCTTGTTCATTCCCTCCCCCCCACCACCAAAAAAAAAATTCTTCTTAAAGTTCTTAGCATCAAGTTTGAGGTGGATAAGGCGGTACAGGGGAATCAAAGCATTCCAAAGACTAATAAACCTATTTGGAGTCCATAGTCAAAAGGAGGAAATTCGCCACTTGAGATTCAAGGACTGGAGTTTGAGTCTCTTTTCTTTTTTGTTTAGGATTCTCTTTGTTTGATTGTAAGAGGCATTACTGATTAGACGTAGAGTAATTTTTAGGGTAAGTAGTAATTTTGAACTTGCATATTCTTTGGTAACATGCAAAGTTATGTGTGCTTGCTTATTTCTAAAAACTTTTTTTTATATTTTCATTAAGAAAGTTCACATTATGCACAATAGACTCTTAAGAGTGTGCTCTGCTCTGCACAAATAAATAAATAAATAAATTTTTTGTTTAAATTGCCTCTTTTTTATATTCAATTAAACATTTTAAATGTGTCCATTTAGTTCAATTCGGTTTGATAAAATATAAAAATTTTCTATTTCTAAGTAAGGCTAGCTTAATTATTTTCTCAAAATGGCCGAATAATTAACTAACTCTAGATAAAGGAGGGATACCAGATATGATATCCATATCGTGGCGATACGACCAGCTTTATATGATACCCCAGACTTTTGTCAGACCTTTTTTTTTGGGGGGGGGGGGTTTATTTTCATAGCTTAGGTGAGAAGGGGGTTATACGTATCATCCATTTAATTGTATTCTTACTTGTTATAAAAAATCATAAAACACAACGCATTTGTGTATCTGTCTGTCCTCATACTTCTCGCCGAAAATTCGTTAAGTGAACTCATTTACTCGTTGTGTTAATAGTCCTTTGATTAAAACAAAAGTCAAGTGGTTCTCATTACTTCTCAATTAAATATAACATAATATTTATAAATATATTTATTCAAGAAGGATTGAAAATATGATAAGCTAAATAAGAAATGTAATGCGGTATTTCTCTATTGCCAGTAATTTTAGTAGTAGCTGAGGTAAAATTAAAATTCAGGGCTAAAAAATAAAGTAGAATTGAAATTATTTAATTATTAGATGATTTTAGTTGGGGTTCGGTCAAGGTAGATCCAAAAAAAAATACAAATATAAAAAAAGTGTATTATTTTAAAAGATTATCTGCCAACGTTTCGGCTTACATTGTAAGCCATCTTCAGGGCTATCATGAAGACGAGAGAGGACGTCCTGTCCCTAAGTTCACATTTCCATGACTGATTTGGATCTACCTTGACCGACCCCCAACTAAAATCATCTAATAATAATATCTACGGTCAAAAAAAAACTCTCCTTTTGAAATTATTTAATTGTGAGATAAAATTTTGATCTCCCCTTTCAATTGTTATACAGACTTATAATCATCGAATGACTTCTTTACGTCGTACAAATAATCGTTTAAGTACGTAATACTGCAATGAAATGAAGCCTTGGTTGGTGATAGATGTAAGATGGGGAACTCGTATACAAAAAAAAACTTAGCTGTTAATGGACTAAATGTGTACTTGCTCAGGACAACGAGGTAGAAATAGGATCTTAAAACCTTGCGAAGATATTCTCTTGGATGACGTCATCTTGCCTGGAAGCCAATAAATTGAGTCACATCCCTCACCTTGATGATTTCACAAATGGCTACTGTACTAGGGAATCTCAAATTCATTTCTATCTTTGACCGAAAAGATGGAGTTTCGTTTTTTAAAATACTTATTTACTGTTGCCACTCTTCACTTAGGGTAACGGAAAGGAGGGCTATCCACTTATAGCCATTCTAAACAAACATGGCATAAGAAAAGCTGTTGTTTCTAAAAAAAAAAGTGTAGCCAGGGTGGGATTCGAACCACCGATCCCACATTTGCTAGCCATATAGTTATTTCATCATTCTTGACTAAATGGCCAGTTAGTATCTCTTGGAGCTTCACAAATTCTCTTAATGAAAAAAACATTTTTAAATTCTTTTATTAGAAATATTTACAAAAATGTTAAATCTTCTTTTTCTTTTTTTTTCTCATTATTATTCTATGAATTACTAAGAAAATTAGAATAATTTTAGATTATGGATTGAGCATTAACGACTAAAGCTAAGAAAAAAAAAATATATATATATACAAAAGTTTTGAAGTCTAATTTTTGTTCTCACAATTATTATTATTTTCGTTGTTACTCAATCATTTGTACCTCATGATTTTTAAATTCACTATTTATTTTATTTTTGTTTGTAGTTTCACATATAAAATTAAATTTTGACTATGCTAAAGAAACTGAAAATAAGTCACACGTGCTTCATTCAGTCCGAGGAATAGTTCATTCCGACTGTGCTTCAAGCAGTTTTAATTTGCCCGTCATTTGCTTTGTTACACTTCCTCCTAAGACTGAAGCGAATTTACATAGAATTCTCACGATGGCATTGGATCATGAACGTTCCCTTCTCGAACGAGCCAAGATCAATAGGTTAAGGTCTTTGTTCTGCTCACATCCGTTAGTCCCTTTATTCCTCTATTTCCAGGCGAGTTATTGTTTGTTTGTGTAAATATTCTTTCAAATGGGCATGAATAATAAATGTTTCTGTTAAAAGGGAAAATAATCAACAATTTTAACTCTTCTATATTCAAAAGAATAAACCAATTATGAAAATTATATATTGTAGTTATTTTAAAAACTATAAAATATAAAATTAATAGTAAGAGTACATTAATAATATTAANTATATATATATATATATGTGTGTGTGTGTGTTTTTCTAAAAAAATTTGATATTTAAGCTTATTTTTCTGAATCGATGATTATTATTAGCATTGCGAAAAAAATGCCAACCTCAGTGAATGTACGTTTACTCTGCATAATCATTTTTAGCATTTCTTATGAAACTAATATATTATTTTTATCATTGTCCATCTTCAATGAATGAAGAAAAATTTGTTTAAGGAGGGGCAAAAAAGAAGAAGACTAATGACCTTAAATTTTAATGACTTCATAATTTTAGAAGACTTGGTTAAGCCTGTACTGATTTGTGGAGGCACTCAGCAGAAGAAGAATTTTTTTCATCTAATTCCTTAGAAAAAGTACATTAATAATATTAATAATAACATGGACAATCAAATAGTTATTAAACTCTTAAATAAGCTTTGTTATTTGTAAATAATCTAAAGGGTTATTATCACTACCCATGAATATAGAACTATCATACCTTCTATTATCCGTCTTCATTGGTTTCTGCAAACCATCTTCTGTTTGCGAGCGCTTTCGGACATTGTCCATCCATTTGTTATTTGTTGCTGGAATTAAGGTTTCAGTCAATAGTTTCAGCAAAAAGGTGTGTCTCCAGTATTAACTACGTATTTATTTATGTCTCTTCCTAGAGTGAATCTTCATAAGGACCTAGATGCCAAAACTGCATTATATAATAGATATATTACACTAATATTATTACTTCAATACAATACTAAACTATAATTATTATATGAAATTAATCTGTTATAAAATGGATAATAGATTTTCAATAGAATTGAAAAGGCACAGGATCCAATTGAATAAAAAACTGAAATATTTCCAGTATTGCGTAAGATATCTTATGCTTTTGAAATTATAGGAAAAGAAACTTTAAAAATAAATATTTAAGTTAATTAACAAAACAACTATCGCCAAAAAAACAAACAAAAAAAACTAATTTTTGTCAGGGTAGAAAAGGAACAAAAAAAAAAGGGTTAGGTGGATCATAAAGCTGATTCCTATTATATAATGGAATACAAACGAATATTGTATTTACAAAATCCTTTGGGTGCTCTATAATTTCACTGTATTGGTTACATTCATTATATATATGTAAAGAAAACTCACTATTTGTGTTAGACAATCACTTTCAACTGTGCAACCATTAGTGGTGCTCCCTGTTGGATGAAGTCTTGTCCTATTGGCCCATACCTCTCCATAACAATGTTCGTCACATATCACCATTGTGTGAAGTTGTGTAAGTCTGTCCTCCATACGTGTACTGTTTCTGAGGAAGTTGCAATTATGTTAGTACTTAGTATGAATTCCGGACAGTTACTACTTGCATTTAAGTACATTATACTGCCTAGAAAACTATATTTTAATGCATATTTATAAATTAATACCATATTTAATTAATAAAAGACGAAATTTCGTTGCAAATAATTCACTCCTATATTTTATTTATATAAGTATTGTATATAAAACACTAAGATTTGACGGGAAAATACCAATCCGCTTCATATAAAAAAAAAAATATTTTTAATTTTTAATATTTTTTTGATTTTGCTTTAGAAATACTTNCGCAAACTGGTGAGCAACATTGGAACTAATCAATGTGGAGTAAAAAAGGATTTTCATCCCTATTGGGAAGGAGTTGATATATTAACCCTGAAATTTGGTATATATATTAGGAGCTGTTACCAAATCCGCCAAAATAAATTTATCATTTTAATATTTTTTTGATTTTGCTTTAGAAATACTTAAAACAAGACAGGTATTTTTTTGTAAAAAAGAAGTAGAAAATAACCAGTAATCCTAGTTAAATTCGAAGTATAACTCATATTTGATTGGTTCTCTTCAGTTTCTTGTCGTCTATTACATTATTACATTATATATTTTGTTGCTTGTAAAAGCGTACTTTTTCTATAAAAAATTGCTTATTTGTTAGATTTTAGCCGTTGAATTTTTTTATTAGAGTTATGGAGCATTTTGTAATACATAAAATAATATTTTCTCCTCATAAGTGTATGTTCTATAATATTTTTACGAAATTTGCTTATTAAGGAAGATATTTAAGTGTGTAAACATGAAATTTGAGCCCTTGCTCCCATTAGCCTTCGTTAATATTCTAGATGTGATATATGTGGCTTTTAAAAGTTTTCCTGTTTAATAGAAATATGCTTTGTTAACCAACCACCTACGAAACGGATAATTCTTTATTATATTACTTTCATATACGCATTTTATATATTTAATTTTATTTGCCTTTTATACGTAAATATACCGATGTGATGATTTCGATGAACCTCACGATATCGGCAAATAAATACCGAGAAAAAAAAAAGTGAAAGTGTTTAAAGAATCACTGTTCACACAACTTGTTTTTTTAATATTCTATACATTAAAAATTGAAACCTCTTAGGGCGCAAAACACTTGAACACTAAAATCTATTATACCACTTTCGAATTAATTCTGGTGTGAAATCACGACACCCTCAGATGTGAAATCTAAATATCTGATTCATGAAGTAATCCATTATATATATATNNNNATGAAGGACAGTTATATATATATAAAATATATCATAAATCAACTTTCGAGTTATTGCAGCTTTTGAGTATAACCATACTTGTTTATGATTAAAATTCCATTTGTTTTAGTTGTTTTTTCTTTTCACTCCTTCGTAAATAAATAATATCATATTTTTTACATGAGTGTTTTACAAACCTCTGTCATTAATTTTAATTTTTCTCCATTTTTCAATTTTATGAAAAAACGACGTTTTTACATCATTTGTATTTTTAAATCTATACGCATACACTGCTTTTATATATGTATATGTATATACTCTTTTTTTTTTTCTTGTGCCGATAGGGGAATAACGTAAATTTATCTCCTGCCTACTAATAAAAATGTTTCCCCTCCCTAAGAAAAAGTTCACGTCTTCTGAAAAATTTAAATATCATCATTTTGTGTTCTCGAATTGTGTGATGTATATCTTCTTCCATGTTTATTTTTCTCTTAGTCAGCTTCTACAACTTGAGAAATTAATTATAATAAATTATCGCGGTTATACACTTCTGTTCATTTAAAATGACCTCACTCCGTGATAATTCGTTATTTTATTCCTCTAGGGTTTGAAAACCGAATGATCTTAGTTTTGGAGTACCTGTGACTTTTATGCCCTTAGTTGAGTTGTGAGATTTTCAAAGAAGCATTATACGTTGTGGGGTATAATGCTCAAATTTTGTTGGCGCACAGTGATGATGCGCAAACTGGTGAGCAACATTGGAACTAATCAATGTGGAGTAAAAAAGGATTTTCATCCCTATTGGGAAGGAGTTGATATATTAACCCTGAAATTTGGTATATATATTAGGAGCTGTTACCAAATCCGCCAAAATAAATTTATCATTTTAATATTTTTTTTATTATTTTTTTTTTGAAGTTAATTAGTAAATTTTTATAAGTTTGTGGTTTACAAGACGTGCAAAAAGAATTTTAAGACAAAGTATGTATTTGAAAGTAGTTATAGCTCTTCACCTTGTGTGGTTATTTATATATACTGACCTATATTGTTATCAGAGATTGACTTCTTATATTTTTGTTTAAATGATACTTCATGATTAAATCCTAACGTGAGTTTTTGAGAAAAAAATATTTTTGATTTTTTTTTTCTTATTATTATTCTATTCCAAATTAATAAGCACCTGATCCTTATGGTCAGGTGTGATTCATATCTCTGACTCTTCATCACTTTGCTTGAAGGTCGTATGTTTCCCACCTTTTTATGTATTCAGTTTGTATTGGAATATTGAATCCCCCCTATTGCAGCTATGAATTATGCAGTCCTTTCTCTGCAAATATAATTTGCACCAATTTTATGTACTTTAATCTAAATTTGATTTACACGTATGAAAATAAAATTCCATCACGATGGAGCTCCTTAGATAGTACATAAAGCTTTTATCGATAAATAAAAGCTAGTCCTGAGCCATGGATGTTTAGAATGGGATGGAATACTTGTAGATAGCCCCTCCCTCCATGACCCCATGTGGTTAAAAGGGGGGCTAACCCTTAAAAAAATAAAATAATATAAAATAGCAGATTCTCTATGTATCGTAAAGGTAGACAGAGACGTAAATTTGCTTTAACAAGTTAAAAAGGATAAAGAGCGTTAAAGCTGTAAACAAATATGTAAGGAATCTTCTAAAATTATGAATTATTTGAAGAAAAAATAAACAGAGTGATTCGTTATCGAAAGTAATACCAGTGGAAGTTAATTTATTTGATAGGAAGCCAAAAATAGTGTTATCATGCCACTGTACTGCGTCATTATTTTATTATAGCCTTATTGTGTTTTGTTTTGTGAGGAATATGCAATATTTATCATTTATATTTTTATTGTTTTTTTCCCGATTACAGATATTGGTTACGAAACATTAATTTATTTAACCTCACTTATTTGTTCTATTCAATAATCAATTTCAGTGATTTATTATTATCTGTGGTACTATTACATACTGTGTTACGTTTGGTCTTACTACATACCATGGTACACATGGTGGTACTTGTACATACTATGGTACATAGTACACTACATACACAGTATGTATTGAATAGTTCAGTGCTCACAGGCTGTATTGTCTTTTAAACACCTTACGGATAAGTCTGAAAGAAACAGAAAATGTATCAGTTTTTTGTGAGTACTCGTGGGATTTGAAGTTTTTCCTTGGTTCTTAGAAGTGTTTACGTATGTGTGCTTCTTGGATTTTTTCTAAAAGGCCTTAGGTAAAAGATAAGCTACTGTTAGCTATATTTGTTATCATCATTGCTCTACTTTCGTTATGTCTCTTCCTAATTTATGTTCTAAAATCTTTTCTTCGAAGGATACATTTTTTTTCTAAAGTCCTTTTTCATGTAACATTTTTTGCCCGTTTTCTCTTTTAAATTCTTCTATCATGTTCCTCATGTTAAATCCTTCAGGCGTTAATGTTCCTTTTTATCATTTCTTACGCGGCTACGCAGGACGTTAGGCGCTATCTTGATCCTGTACCCAATACTCTAAAATCCAGTAGAATGAGTGTTCAGGATATAGTGATTATCTTAAGATAGTTCTTCCCTACTGCCTCAGCGTTGAACTTAAAGATCCCTCAGCTGCTGCCAAGCTAAGCTTATTTACCGTATTTCATGAAATATAAACATAAATATGAATAATTTTATATTAAAAGCCAAAAAGGGTTAAGTTTGTAAAAGGTTTGTCCAGCAAGCTTTGCTCTGACTGACCGGTAAGAGTATAGGAATTATTCAACCATTTTACATTCAACAATTTCATTTTTCTAATAAAATAAATACGGTTTGTAAAAAAAAAAAAAAAAAAAAAATATGGTCTGTTTAAATTTTGTGCCTACAAAATCCCATATTAAAAATGCACACCAGTTTTTCATAGTTCATATTAGCACACCAAGTGAAATGTGAATGAAAATTCCCAATGCGGAATGAGATTTTGTGGATGGTCAGGGAATGAGGCTGTCTCCACCAATTCAACGTAAATAAATTTGCGATGCCATCAGTTCCACCACCGGTGACTACTGGAATATACCCATTCACCTTATATCGGTCAAGAACATCAACTTCCGGCCATTTTTGACTTAATGGTTACTAAGGATTCTGTTTTCCTCATTACTATTTTTGTCAGATTAATATTTCTTAAAAGTGACCAATTTCTCTTACTTTCCATGGACCAACTGTGAAATACGTCCTGCATTTGTTCTTAAATGATGATCAGGATACTATCCTAACATATTATATCCTCCGCGGGCTCACTTTTATTTTATGGTAATTCTTATTTATTTTCTTTGAATATTCGTATAAAAGAAATACTTCATGAAAATAGCAGGAATTAGTTCAGGGGATTCAAAAATTATTAACATGAAAATTCATTAATATCACCATTCTTTGTAATATAATAATATTATATGTANTTTAAATTTTGAATACTATTTCTAAATATTTTTTTAATTTCTCTCTGTCATATTGTTTTACCGGGGTATTTTAAAATCTGGTTCAATAATAATAAAAATAGATTTTTTTTTTCTCAGTAATTTGCTGTACCTTTTACGATTTTTAAGATTAAATGAGTTACTTAATTTAAAGCATATTAAAACTTGTTAATATAATTTTGTTGGGAAATAATTCCAAACAGGATAGAGGATTTCGCTCAGTATGCTCTGCAAATTTATTTTATCTGATATCCAGAAAATATTACCATTTTTTACAGAGATTTTTACCAAGTACTATAAAAATAAAATAGCATTTTTCACTATATATTTTTATAATGAACGTTGCTTATTCTTCTGAAGCTCTTTATAGAGTAATTATATTGAAGACACTATTTTTTTAAACGTATTTGATAATACGAAATATAACCTTAACCTTCAAGAAAACAACATTTAATTGTCCTCAAAATTAAGTCAATATTTTTTTTTTTTTTTTTTTTTTAATTTGGCATCATTGTTTTATTTTGCCCATCTTAAGGCCTTAGAAACAATCGAGCCTCCTGTAGAATACTTTGGGCAAACCTAGCCATTTTAGGCCAGTGTTTTTGTTTCCTTCTTTCGTTTTGGGCAGTAAATCTCTGTGAAATCACTTCGGTGAGGTCGCTAAACACCCCCATAAACTCCTAGAAGGAGTAGTGAAGAAAGAGAAAGCTCTTAGAGCAGCTGGCCTCGGCGGTAAACGCTCCTGAGGGCCTGAATTTCAATTATTCCGCACACTTCGAAGGCGGGCTCTTATCGTAGTCGGAAGTGTATAACCTATTCTTATATCTCCTTGTTATAAGTCTCTGACGTCATAGACGGTCAGTTCCGAACTTCCTTGGAAGCGAGCTGTTCGACGGCACAGGCCTAATTTTCATTATCACTGTTTCCTTGAGCCATTTCCATGTTTCCTCTTTACTTCAGTCCTCTTTAAACAAACTACTTTGACCAGGTTAGGGGAAAAGCTGAAGCAGATTTCCTTCAAGCATATTTACCTATTCATCTGATTATTGATAAATTTCTTCAGATCAGATATATATGTATAGTGATCAAGAACAGGTTGGAGAAAGAGTACAGTGAACACATAAAAAAAAAAAAAAAATCGCCCTTCGTCAGGGTGAGAGATCCCCGAAAATTTTACTATTTATGGTTTTTTTTTTCTTTTTCTGTGTTCACTGCATCCTCTATCTCACCTCTTCTTCATTAATACATATCGCAGCCGCGGTGTTTCTTTTTCTAATCATACTTATATANATATATATATATATATATATATATATATATATATATATATATATATATATATATATATAAGTATGTGTGATAAGGCTATCTTTCTTACTTACTTATACTTCTCTCTAACGAAGGCCTAGAAGTCTCCCCGAAAATTTAATACTAATTTTAAGTTTTTCTTTATTTGTAACTCTTTATTCCATCTGTTGTTATATACATAAATCCTCAATATATATATATGTTGTTAGTTGATTATTGAGGATATTTGGTGTCATTTCGTAAGATGATCTTCATGAAGAAGTATGTGAGAAATCCAACCAATATGTTCATATCAACGCGACAAGATATCCTTGGAAGGAAACAGCCTTAATTTGTTCTTGTTTACAAATCCTATTTTGTGAAGAGTCCCTGTGTAACGTTAAGAGTTGACCACTATCTATCCTTAAACATTTAAATGATGTGATTCCCTGAGATACTGTTGGGAAATGAGGACTCCTTGAAGACCGGAGGAAACGCAGCCTTGCTTCGTCCTTGTTAGACTGTCCTATTTTGTGACGTCATATGATCTACGCGAAAACCTCTGTGTGGTGTCTCCCTGCCTATTAGTACTGTTACTTCCTGTGTTTACATTGCCATTAGCCCGGGCTTTCCCATATGACTGTTCATGTCTTGGCCTGGGACGGCCAAGTCGCACTCCCGCCCGATCCAATCGTGAATGACTAAGTCTTTCCCACTCTTAGACCCTTTAGAATCAATTTATAGAAGAAATTAGATTTAGGTTTTTAAATATTTTATAATTTAAATATCAAAGAATAATACTAATAATAAATACTCATTGGCCGTGTTTTTTACGGGGTTTTTTGCGAAATTACTGATTCATTACTAATAATCAGATTCAAAATTTCGTTAAATATTTTATAAATATTCATTAGCGAATTTTAGGAAGCATATTTTAGTTACACATGGAAAGTATACATACTTTCTCCATGGTTGTTATTGTACTTATCTCTAGAGCTTTGTTTAAGTTTCTTTTCTTGTCCCTTCAGTCTCGTGCCCTTTGTTCACGAACCTTTTCAGAGGCTTTCAAAATACCTTTTACACGATCAATAGACTTGACAGATAATTTTTTCACCTTTTTAATGCCCTTTACTTAGTACCTGCCATTTACTAATATCTCCTATTTTATCTTAAGTCTTTTACTTCCTAGGATAGAAGCTATGAAGGAATAAGGGTGGCGAATGTCTTAGTTGCATGCCAGCCTACCGGTGAAGATGTTCCGGAAAAATATTGGTTTTCTGTATTTTTCAAATGTGTTGTAAAAATTTAGTTATTTTTAATTTTTTATGTGGAAATAAGTTGAGAAATAAGTGTAAAACGTTAAAGTTTTCAAACTCTGCCCTTACAAATTAACTAGCATGCCTCACGTTAGAGTCAAGAGGAATTGCTAAAAATATCCTCATTATGTTTCACTTCGGACTTTCTAATTTTTCACCAACATTCCACTTCGCCGTTTTCCAACCGGCGGTATTAGGACTTCGTGGCCCATTAGCTATAACCTCCCCTTATCCATTGCCCCATAACCCTCGGGGATCGCCACCCGGCACCTTTCTCCTCCTGAGCGTGGTTCGTTGACCTTCTTGCACAAGTGTACAAGAGCCCATTGAAAAGCATTGTGTCCTGGCTCTCGTTAATTACTAGCCGATATCGGATATTAGTGGCCCCGTTAGTCTGAAGGGACCACGAGAGGAACGACCTGCCCAGTGGCTCCACACCTGCGATTCCTCCAGCTGATCTTGACAAGCCGTAGTAGTGGCCTGAGTATTGTTCACGCCCCCCCCCCCCGGCAAATAAGTAAACTTATCGTTAAGTAACTATAGATAAAATTGTGTCTTGAGTTAGTGAAAGTATGATAAGGTTTCCTGTCTCTTTCTAGGCAATGAGTACTGCTTCACTTCTCATCAAACATTGAGGGGTTGTTTCTTAAAATAAAGAAAGCCTTAGCTAATAAAAAATTAATTTCCTCTATTATTTTAATCATTTAAATTTTGAATACTATTTCTAAATATTTTTTTAATTTCTCTCTGTCATATTGTTTTACCGGGGTATTTTAAAATCTGGTTCAATAATAATAAAAATAGATTTTTTTTTTCTCAGTAATTTGCTGTACCTTTTACGATTTTTAAGATTAAATGAGTAACACTGTCATATAATTGCCTTTAAATAAAATTACACTGTATAATTAATTTAAATCAACCAAACGAATTTACTATTGTGAATTTTCCTTTTTTTATGAATCAGAATTATTAAATAAACTTTTCATTTGAGTTGCGATATGCTCTAGGCTTTTCGGCACTTTTAGCCATTTTCAGTTATATTCTTAAAAAGTGGAGAAATGATATTGATTCCTTGAAAGGCTGTCGTCCGTTTTGTTCGTTCTCAAGGAGTCAGTGTTGGCTCTGCTTCTCTATCCTGAAGATGACAACTCATAATAAAGAAAGTTTAATCAATTTTATTACTCTTATAATAAAAAAGAGTATTTTTAAAAGTATAAGAGTAATTCTATCTTGGAAAAGAGAGCATTTGTTGTTCTTTTTAAGATATTCACCATTTGCCCTCATTGCTCAGTCTTAGGAGTTATATTAAGCCTTGAAATTGGAATAAACGTATCTTAGGTCTTTAATTCTTCATTATGTAATTAGTTTTTCTTAATCAGTTACTTTTAATATATACCCATAATATATATATACACATATGGATATGTATATAAGTATGTTTATGTGTTATATTGTGTGTTTAATTAGAAAACCTATATGACATATTTCTGAAATGCTTAGAATAGGTCACACCAATCTTACCCACGTCCATCTAATCACTAAAGATCAACCGCCAGTATGCCCTAAATGTAGCTCTCAAATGAGCGTTCAACATATCATCGAGGAATGCCCATATTACTCTAATTTATTCACATGTAAAAACCTCCCAAGACAACTGTCGGGAAGCCATGAATCCAATGTAGCCAAACTTATGTGCATTTTAAGAAAAACAGGCTTATATGAAAAAATTTAATCCCCCCCCCCCCAGCTTATATAATAAGGGGAAAATTATTACTCTGTTAAATTACTTTTCATAGGGAACTAATTAAATTAAAAAAATAATTATTTTGTGTTGTTTGTTTTTGTTTTAAGTTTTATTGTAGTATTCACTATAGAAATCTAATTGTATCATATTGTTGCTATATTAAAATTGTTATCTATTGTTTCTAATTTAATTGTTAATTTACCTTTTAAGTTATATAAATCATATTTCTGTTTTTAAAATGGTTTTGTACCTATATTTATGTGTAGGAATATAACTTATTGCACACCAAGTACTATATAATGTAACCAAGAACTAAAAAACGAAAAACATTTAAAAGAAAGGATAACAGATTAACCCTAGAGAATCCCCAACAGTCAGGGCGTAATAACCATGATGTTGATCGCCCTATAAACTGATCCTATTCCTAATCCTATTTCTAAAATGCAAACTGGCTACATTAAATCTTACTAATTTTTCTCGACTCCATTCCCTTGGTGACACTTGGTGGTGTGCTAACTTAGCCAGTTCACCGTTCCATGATGCTCTGCCTTGGACTGGTCGTATCCGCATCTTACAACGCTGTCCTCGATGACCACTGGACGCTCAATCCATTCTAATTAGCTAAAAAAAAAATTTTTTTAATTTTTTTAAGATAAAAAATTTCTTTTTTTTCTGATTAATATTATCTGTTTTAATATGCCAATTTATATAAATACTTCCTCTGGAATTTCTTTAATCAAATTAACACTGTGTGTAATCACTTTCTTCATTCCCCTTCGATAACCTCTGGCTTATTGATTTCTATGGGTGGCTTATTCTATCATTAAATGTTATCTAATGTTTTAGCATATTCATAATATTTCTCCCCTTTCCTTAAAGTTCCTAAGGGTAGTTTTGTAGAAAAAAAAATTAGCCGCGTTACCAAACATAGATCTAACAATGATTCGAGGAGGGAAATACATGCTGGAAATGTTCATTCACGTCTGGCGGCCCACTAGTTAAGATTTTGGTCAGCACGCCGTTCTGCCCGCTTATTTCCCTATTCAACAAACTATGGTAACCAATAAAGGCCGAATATTTCTAGGAGCTACGAGAAATCTGAAACAAAGGCCATTGAACTTGGTACATTTGGCTCAGGAGTCGAAAATATATACTACCATTCTCAATTGTTAATTATTACGTCACTGCCTTCTCGGTCAGTCTTCAAATTAACTTTTAGGGTTCAGACAACAGCACTAGCTGAGCGTGAAAAAAGTTATATTCCACTACTGTGCTGGGCAGATAAACTTTTGACTTGAGAGGCTGTTCTTGAGTGATTCATGAACATTTGATCCAGGTGGCAAGACGTCACCTCTCACCTTAGTATGATAGCCCTGAAGATGGCTTACAATGTAAGCCGAAACTTAGGCAAATAACAAAAAAAAAAATACACATTTTTATAAATTATAATTTTTTGAAACAACCCTGATCGAACCCAAACAAAAATTCTCTTTTAATAATTTCTAATGTATTTAAAATAAATTTTATGCGAGGGAATATTTTGTTTCAATGTCCATAGATAAGAATTTATGTTAATTCAGTCCTCATATAAAGTTGTTGTATCTATTTCCCAGATGAGGGAGAACTAGCTCTCCCGAAAGCCCGCCAATGGTGGCTTCAGAGGGGAGAGTGGAGGGGATGGTAGAAATGGGGTGGGACCTGCTAGCTGCCAGTCAGTCTTCGCTAGCTCGCCTTGCCGCGTGGGGCGTACGCCGATCGACGCACATTGCTGCAATCGCTACCGTCTGCAAACAGGCACATAGACACATTTTCCTCTCTTACATATCGACTGTGTGTCGTCTATTTGTCTCCTTAGACGGCAAACGAGGTAGAAATTGTGCGATCATATAACGTCTCTTGTTCCCTTACAATGAGGTATAAAAAAAATTTTTTTTTTTTTTTTCATTTTATTTTACTGAAGTAGCTGCAGCGTCACGACACTTGGGTATCATCAGAGACGCACTATTGTTTCATCCGAGGCCACGTCTTTTGTCTATTTACTTTTTTATTTATATTTTATTCAGCATATTATTTGTCATTTTCCTGTTGTTTTAGTTTTTCTTTAACTGATAACAAAATATAAAACCAATACTTTAATACCTGCTTACTTAGCAGTTTATAAGTTATTAATTTATGTAAACAAAGGACCCTTCAATGAGAAGAAATTGGTTTTAAAAGGAGTACAAATTTCAACATAACATTAATAAATATGTTATTAAGAATTCATGATTTATCATTGGTTGATTTTATATATA
>KZ806895.1:370241-393577 GCA_000696205.2 Oncopeltus fasciatus | reverse complement strand
AAAAAAAAAAAAAAAAAAAAAAAAAAAAAAAAAAAGAAAAAAAAAAAGTTGGGGGCTGCTAGTATCGAACTCGCGCCCAAACGGACCGAGCCGGGGCTCCCAGTCTAAGTGTCAGCCCTTTATCAGAACTAGCCACTGAGGCTGCCTGACGTCAGGACACTTTCTCCCGTACTTATCTCTGTTAGGACAAGTAATAGGACGGAACGTGTCGTTCCCCCTCCTCTGATAACTATTGACCTGTTCACTGACTAGAGCACTAATTTATACGATATGTACTTACGTATTTTTCGTATGTTGTTCCATAGTTTTTCACTAAACTTGGTGAAACTGTGCACTGTCACTTAAACTTGGTCTGTGTCATGTTTAATAGATGTTAGTTCACTATTACACTACTTAAATAAATAGTATTGAGGAGCACTTATTGAAGATGTTTGCGCAATGGCTGACTCGAACTCCTTATTAGGAAATATTTAATTTTCATAATTTATTTTCTATTTGGTTGCTGATTAAAAAAGTCTTAAATAGAAATTATCTTCACAAGTTAATTGTTTGAAATTATAGTTACTTTTGAGTCACTTTATTAATAAATTGTAATATTTTTCGTTTGATTTAGTGATCGTTTTTCTATTGTAGAATATGTCTCTTATTCTGGTTTGAATGGAAAGTTCAATTAGAGCAAATATGTAGATTTAAAAACTTTTAAAATAAAATAATAAAAAAAAAACAGAAAATTTAAATTTGAGATAACAAAACTGTGGCTCATTGATGGAATATTTTTTTGTCAATTTAAACTTCAAAATTTATTTCTGCGATTCTGTATTTTAG
This sequence comes from Oncopeltus fasciatus, assembly GCA_000696205.2. NCBI lineage: Eukaryota > Metazoa > Arthropoda > Insecta > Hemiptera > Lygaeidae > Oncopeltus > Oncopeltus fasciatus. Next base: position 392,752 of record KZ806895.1, on the reverse strand, counting down.
GTTTCAATTTATGTCAGATTCAGTAAGGCAACAGTCATGTTCTGCGTGGCATGTCCGCTGTTCAAACATTACATTATGAACCTCATGTTTACATGGCGAATACCTTCGATTACATCTGACATTGAAGGATGTTACGTTTATTTTTGAATATCTTTCTCAACCCAATTTCACCTACTCTGGATCAATTGTCCTATTGCTTTGATTTTTTTTCTTAAATCTTCGAATTAATGATTACATTTGAATTGAATGATACACTAGTTTTATCGAAACACTATTCTTTATTAACTAACTTAAAAAGATCCAGAAACCATTGTTTTAGCGACGAAATAACATCAATCAAAAAATCTTAAGAGGTGTTTAATCTGCACCATAAATGTCACACTTTATAATTATCTTTGATTAATACAAACTATTTTTATTCTTCATTATACATTTCATTATGATATTTAAGAATCTGCAAATAAACTGTTCATTTTAAAAATCAATATATGTTTTATTTATTTTTTACTCATGGCAGGAGATATCAATTTAAGTAGAAGTTACACAATTTACTAATAATAATTGTCTTCAGTATTCCAATCTAAAATAGAAATATTTTTTATAGAATCCCACGAGAAATCACTTTATGCAACTCATTCTTCTCGGGAGTCGTTCCCGTATTCATCTCTCTTCGGAGCTCGGTGTCCGTCAATCACAGTTCCTCCTCTGAAGTCTTCAGAAATGAAGTACTTTCCAGAGTCACAGTTATTTCCAATCACAGTCACCACTCAGTGGAAGGCAGGTAGAGAACTGTCACTCCTCCTACTGAGGCCATTGAGTTATGTGCGAATTGTCAGAGAATAGAACGGATTTGCGGTTGTGTCCTGGTAGAGGCCGCTCACTCTCTCTCCTGAGGACGCCACTCCCAGGACGCTATCCTGCTCTTGCGAATCCTCCACGGCAGGTGACCAGTGAAGTTGCTATTCCTGGTAGCCATCTTGAGGCAATGTTCCCGAATCAGACCTATTGGAAATTAAGTCATTTGTCCCACATATTATCTGTTTGATTGAATGTTTTCTCTAATTTAAGAAAACATTCAATCAAACATTGATTCAATCAATGTCGCCATTAGCGTCAAATATCGCCACATTAGCTCTCATTGAATATGTTGTTGTTTGCCAAACTGCTTGTTAATTATTCGACCGTCATCTTCTTACCCGTATTATTGAGTTAATTTCCGATATAATTTCCCTTTTATTTATGAGATTCTTTCCGAACCTTATAGGTTGCAGAGGATTACAAGTTTGTGTCTTTATACTGTCAAAGAACCAGTCATATTATATGCGACTCTGTATTTTTAGAATTTTTTAATGGGTGTTAGCCTCCCTTTATACCGCTTGGGGTCATGGAGGGAGAGGTTGCCATCCCTTTCTAAACATCCATGGCTCAGGACTTGTTCTACCATACCGTCAAATAATCCTAAAAACAGTCTATTTATGGTCTGTTTTACTCTTGAACACTGCTACAAAAGAACAAAACTTAAGCAAATGTCTTGAAATCATATAAGTCAAGCTCTGGCAATAACTATCATCTTTGACATGCCAGTGCTACTAATTCTTATAGTTTTATCAGTGATAGAAAATGGAAAATGTTTAATTTTGTTGAAAAACGTTAAGAAAATAATGCTGTATATTTTGTGGGGCTTGCTATGATATTTATTAAATAAGGAATTTATTTAAAAATTTTAGACATGCCACAATGTAAGTGTTGATTGTTTTACTCAATTGAGTTTGACAAACCTTGTGTAAGATGATCTGAACTGTCACTTCCTTCTAAAGGCATAACAGTTTGTTTTTTTTCCTTTGAGTCGTTGCTTATTTTTTTTTAATTGCTTGTTCCGTATTTTGTTTGGGTTCCAGTTGTAACGAGATATGTCCTCCGTATCAAGTTTCTGCGTTCTGAACTTCCTCACTCGATCCGTTTACGACACATTCAGCTGACTTTGACAACAATGTGGGTGGCACATTGCCTGTCGGAGCTTCATTAAAGCATGTTTTGTGTAGAGATGTATAGCTGTAGGAATCGATTTCCAATCAATCTGTCGAAGAACTTCCAATTAATCTTGCCAATTAAACTCTAAAAATACCCAGTCGCGATTCAATTATAACAGGTTCTTTGACAGTTTCAAGGACACAAACTTGTAAATCTCTACGTTATAAGTTAGCGTCATTATGTATCTCAATTTATATCATTGTAAATTTTGTTCTTTTGCTTATTAAGAAATTATTATATCTGTAAATATTATTATATTTAAGAAATTAACAACTAAGTTTGACTGCGTTTTCCATTCCTCTTTCCTGAAATTTTCAGAAACAACCTCAATTATTTTTTTTAAACTCATAGTTCTCTCCGGATTGTAGGATCAAGTAAGTCCGTCGCATATTTATGCCCATTTCAATGAAAATGGGAAGTTTACGCATCTCCTGCATGGTGGGTGTATTGTTATAAGTACCAGTATCCGGTATAAGTACTCGGTATATAAGTACCGGGTATAAGTACCTATTCTATATATTTTATTTATATGTAGAACAATTCATGGAAGTAGCAGTCTTATGTTGTAGAATTCCCTCTTGACTGCCTTTAAAATTAAAATAAAAATATTTAAAGAAAACATAAATAAAAGCTGGTTGAGTTTGGTTAGAGTCATGAGCCACACTCATTTAAATTCATTGAACTCCACTTCCTCTGGAAGAGGACACGTCTCTACTTTCTCCGTCTCGCTAATAAAACACAGCTTTCTTTTCAGACTGATATTTCCTCGGGAAAAATAATGAAAAATTCTATTATTTTTTATTATTTTACGGATGAATTAATATGTAATCAAAAATTGTAGATACCTCTGGATTAGTGATTTCTTCTGCTTCTTAATGCTAGGATAAGGACTATAAAATATATAGTATATAAACAATTATTATTACTATTCTTATTATTTTATGATTGTTCGTCAGTGGAATTATTTGTATTTAAGGAGGAATATTAATAGTAACAATATAAATTCAGTATAATTTTAATTATGACTTTAAATTATTATTTTACAAGCATAATCAAAATTAATTGATTTTATGTGTTTTTATTTATTTTAAGTAAGCTACAATTTTCATGTATTAGCAATTTAAATGCAGAATAGTTTAATGACAGACATAAAAAACATTTGTCTTGACTATATGGTCAAAATACGATTTTTCATATTGAATACTTATTTTGGCTTTGTAAGATCCTTTTTCAGTCGCCTTGGGCTATATAATTGAAAGCATAAATGCTTTTCAAATATTTACTTTCTCGTAATGTTTAAGTAAGTTGGCTTGAAATCAGTATTTATTTACTTAGTTGCTTTACTGTTTACGACTTTTATCGTGTTACTCGACGAGCCGAATTTCAGCTGTGATATTTCCCCCTACATCGATTTACATATATACTCGTGTGTATATATATAAAAATAACTGTGTACAAGTGATAGACTATGTAAAGTTACAAGATAATTTTTGAAAAATTCGGGCTTTTGACTTATGTTTTCATATCAAATTCATGGATTTACTGGAAGAAGGCTAGGGGCGACGCTATGTCTTACCGCACGACTCTCGAGGTTGAAAGGTCTGGACTACTCAGCTTTCCAAAAAATAGTATTTTCGTTTTAAAAAGATAATTCTCTCTTCCCTCATCTTCACCTTTCAGAATTGTCACAAAAAAAAAAAAAATTGATCCTTAAGTCGGCGTTTCGACATTTATATTGAAAAGTCGAAATAAAACAAAAGACAATTTGTGTTGTCGGCAAACGATCTCAAAACATTCGCATTTAGTATTCTATGGATAACTTGCTCAAAAAAAAATTATTTTTTTTGTTTTTTTACAAGACCCAGCCTAAACCTAAAAACCTGAATAATAGTATCTTGTCATTATAAATATTTAATTTGGTTGTGGTATTTTATCCCACGTAAATTTCAAACAATTATTGAGAGGGAATTAAGGACAACTAACGCGTCCTGGTAGTATAACTGGCAAGTACACCGGCCCGGATGGCAAGAGATCCAGGTTCGATTCCTGGCTGGGACAGATAGTTTTTTATGTTCTATTCCCTCTCATTAATTGTTTGAAATAGTATCTTGTGTTGATTTGTTTATGTGTATGTAATACGACTCGTATGAACTGGGGAGAACATACAAGAAGCTGGGACCCAGTTTACTAAGCATTATACAGGATCTTAAAAAAATAAAAAGATATTTCATATTATCAAATGTAATTATTTAATGTTTAGCTTACTTTTTAGAATTACCAGTCAATATTATTTTTCTCTTGAATTTTGTGGAACCAAATTATTCTATTATTCTATACTGATAGTATGTAGGCTTGTAAATTCCTTCTGGCAGATGGTTAGTGTTCTGGATTAGATTTAACTGGTTATCATTGCTCCGCCATTCTATTTGCAGAGCCGTCCAGCGTTGAACTGGAACTGACCAGCCTTGAAATGAAACACATATCTACTTCAAGCCAGAGAGAATATACGTATTAGATTGGTCTAAATTAGCTGCAACAACATGGCTCTTGGCCTTAGCTGGAAAAAAAAAATATCCAGGATCAATTAATACATGTGCTTAGAGTTGATTAATGCACTTCTAGCGATACATAAAGACCAAGTTGCCTTTCCCCGCATTTCTTATGAAACCTGAGCGCTTTCAATCCTAGAAAGGTCATGTTCATAAATACTCTAAATGAGAGATAATACCTCAATGAGCTTGGGGTCTACCTATAACGTCTAATGTATTTGCTATATGTACTCGGAGCCCGCAAGACGGCTATGATTATAAGAATGTTCAATAATACATTTCGTACAGAATTATTATAACTCCCTGCTTGCTGTAAATTGTAAACCTCTGTCTTAAGAAGATATTCCTTTTGAAGTTATGTTGTTTCTGAAAAATAAGGAAGTGTGCACATCTATTTAACTGACATCTAATTAATTTCCATTTCCTTCACATATTATTATTATGTATAATTGACCATAGTTATCCAAATGGATGGTAAAATCAATTCCTAAATATTTCTCAAGCATAAAACAGTAATAAACTCTACTTAATAATTTAATTTCAGATTTATTTTAGTATTAAATAGAGATATTGGTTTGGAAATTTTTCAACTTGCCATTCCTAACTATTCATTCTGTTATTATATTTTCTGTTCATTTATCTATGGAAAAATATAAATAGGGAAGATAGAGTGGGGGAAGCGCTCAACCATTGCAGCTAAATTCGTAAATTAGTTCCTTTATTCGCGTTTTTCTCTAAAAATATTGTAAAACATAAATTACATTTTAAAACCATAGTATATTTAATAACCTTTTAGTAACTAAATTATCTAAGAAGACATTACTATTATAAATTAAAGTTTTCTTCTAAACCTCCCCCTTCCTCACATCCAATTTTATCGAAAAATTAATAATTATATACATATTTATGACGCAATGAAAAGTCTAATTTCTGAATTTTGTTTCAATATTATTTGACCCGCCCAGTTCTTTTAATTACATTGTAAATATAATTCTTATGTTTTTTTTAATTTATAGGATATAATTGTAATACGATTACTTTTTTTTTTTTTCGTAACGCTTTTAACAGCGCAACATTGTAGTTTCTCCAGTGTAGGATCGGCGAATATTTATTGATATTTTTTTAAATTCACCTCGTGTTACCAACGTAAATCTACTGATTCTCGAAATTCTTGATCATTTTCTGAAAGGCCAAGTGACAGCCAGTATTATTTCCGTTCCACACGTCTCTAATTTCAATTTATTTTTCAGTCGCAGCATCCTGTTGCTAAGAGCTAAGGCTGTTTTAGCCATGTTTACAAAACAGCAGCTGGTCATTGTAAACAAATGTTCCTTCTTGTCGTTCTTGATTGAAACAAGAGTCCAACGACGCCATATTTCATTCCCTCGCACACTTGTACGCGCCCAATGTGTTCCACATTCTTCCTATTTATCTTAATATTATGTCTAAACACTTCGACCATCTCCGTTAGCCATTTTCTAACAGGAAATTCAATCTCCACTTTATGAATACAATTTCATTTGAGTTAACTACCCACGCAATCTTGCAGTGAGAGTCCTTAAAAAATGTATTTACTATTCTGACACGTTTATCTCCTACAGCCATGTTCCTTTTAAAGAATGCTTATCTTTCTTTAATACGGCATATTTCCACGAGGCAAAAGATGTGAATTTTTTATTCGTATCTATTTTCTATTAAAGTTGTTTCTGGATAAATTAATAATAAAAACAATAATATTACGAATTAAATTAAATGAGATTATATACTATGTGCTTTTAAAGAAAATAATTAATTCTAACAATATAAGAATTAACTGGCATTCCTTTATTGCTTCAATTTACTGCTCTATACATGGTATTATTATTAATCTCTTGAATCCCGTTAAATGTAGCTATTCACTGCTTGAATTTATCTGTGATATTAGAATTTGAACATTATCCAATTCAAAAATTTCTTATAATTGATAACATGTAGTTGACTATGAATCTTTTAGATGGTTATTTAGACTAATAAAAATATATTCTATCAATTAATCCCATCTTGGATTATTTTTCTTGTTAATTTTGATATCTTTAAACTCTAAACTATAATATCTTTAATTTCGTAGACTAAATGTTAAAATGTTAATATCGACCAGAAATTTTTCAAACAAAAATCAATTATTAAGCTTAAGAAAAAGTTTTTTTATTTATTTTAAATTATTCATAATGAACTGTTATTATATTATATTATATTAAAATTATATTGCAATATTCTATTTGCACTCCTTAATCTTCGCTAATGTGAAAGTCCAACTATGTCGCACAAACAAGTATAAATTCGCTTCAAGGCTTTTTCCATATAAAGTTTGAATTTATCTTAATTTTAATTATATCAATACTTTCAATGTTTTCTTATAAGTGTAAAAAGTAAATATTTGACTCTCTTTTTAAGAGTTCAACTCACAGAGACCGGGATACTGTTCGACGGTTACCTGTGATTTATAATTGTTGTTTTCTTTTATGGCGTTCCTCAGGGTTGTAGTTTGGGGCATTCTTGTGCCAGTTTGTGTGCCCCCAACTACATTCATAGACGTGCCTACACATGAGGCCTCACGTAGGCCAGCCCCTCTCGAAAACAGGATCATTATCTCGTCACTACCTGAGTCTATTTCTGTAGTTGTTTCATCAGAAATTTCTCTCCGGATAAGTCTTCCGCCTGGGAGGGAGGAGGGAGGGTGTGGCTCAGCCACCTTTGTATACACTCCTTACATAATATACCCCTGCTCTTTTTACTTTCTATGTAAAAACTGGTCAATTTAAATTCCATGTAACTTGATTCTATAGATCCTATTACTGCTGTTATAATTCCTGTAAAATGTAACAGTCTGACAAACTCTCTTTATGAGTAAGCTTATTACATTCATAGTTTAAACTGAATATATACTTTTATTTTTGTCTCTTTTCTATTTTTTTTCAGAATATTAAATTACTGGGTATTTTTGTAATTAAGTAATAGTACATTTATTACAAATAAGTAATTAAGTTATTTTTATTTATTTTTAAGGTGTTCTTTATAATAATATAAGCATTTATTATTCGTTTTTAATTAACATATAGTTAGATAACTCTTCTAAATATTTAAGGATATTTCAGCAAGCGTAAGTAAAAATAATTTTACAATCTGATTTTTTTAGTGGTTACTCTGGAAAATCTTTTAATACTGTCAGTCATTAAAAATGTATTCGTGAAATTTTTTTATTATAAGATAAGGGTAGATAAAGTATTTTATAAATTTAAAAATATCAATTTATAAAAAAAAATATAAACATATTGAAAGGTAATTGAGCTTCAGGTCATATTTAAATAATGGATAGGATAGGATCAGATTTAGTGGCGATCAACACGCTGGTTATTAAGCCTACATTTACATAATTATTATTAATTAATTATTTAAATAATGTGTCCTTTTAATTCAAAAGCGGCTGAGCTCGATGTAACTCCAACTTTTCTCGGATCGCATATCGCTTGGACTACCTGCACTGACTGTATTACACCTCAGATTCGATTATGATTTTTTCTGAATGTCTTATGAGGTGAAGCGCTCAAATACAGTGAAGGCAGGCGTTACCCAAACCTGATGGAACCACTTTCATTCCAACTCAAATGTTAAACGAAATTTGATTGAATTCTTCATGTTATTCTTGAAAATCATTTTGTTTTGCCCAATGATGACTTTTGCTTTGAGTGGTTCGTTAATCGGGCCTAGGATTTAAGATACACGAATTTTCAAATGCGTACATTTCAGCTTTCCGAAGTGACTCCCGTAATTCTTCTCCATTCTGGTGATTGCATCTAATTATACCTCTCAAGTTGCCGTTTTCGTGACAATGCCCTTGCGTGCAGACGGAAGCCGGACTCGCCTCGCCCAAGAGACACGAGAATGGTGTTCTCCTGACGTAATATCCCATCGTCGGGGAAGGCAGAACCTCGGGTGACGCCCTTTCCCACTCCGTAATTGACCACTCGTCTCAGTTCGGCCTTCTGGCATATTCGGGTAGTTCCGGGCATATCCCATTGCCAATAATAGCCTTCCAAATAGGAAATATAGTTTGACCGCAGCTACAAGTTTTGTTTGCTTCTCCTCTCCTACAACTATATTTATGTAAATACGTCCCAAACTATGTTATCAAGCTAAATGGCTACTTCCTTGACTTATTTCGATAGCGATCGGTATTTTGTTGTTTCTTTCTTAAGGCTGCGGCAACTTGTAAAATATAGAATTTGACATTTTACAACTTAATCAAAAGGCTCTTCCTGAACTTATTTGGACCACTTTTTTTCCCTTGTAATCAGGGTTTGATCTCCTAAACACCCAAAGAAGAATTTCAACCATGGCCAATGGGTTTGTCGCTCCGTTTATGGCATTATTAAAATCTCAGATGTATTCTGCATTCCAATTGCATTATATATTTCCCCTGTAGGAAGATGGTCTCTGTTCAAAATACCCTTAAAAGGATTTTTTTTTTTTCAGCTGTTCTTTAATTATCTAATTTGCCGCCCATTGAATTAATATGCTTTTTTTTATCGAAATTTAAAAGGCACAATATCCGATTCCTGTCACATCTATCAATTCAACTACATAAATATATTAGTTCTTGAACAAATTTGATTCATTACATATTCATAATTACATTTATTACATATAAAAATTTGTTGCTCATACTTTCATTATGAAATTATATATTAAAACTTGGAATGAAATAACTCTCATGTAAGAAAATAAATTATTCAAATTATATTTCTTTAATAAATATGTCTTATTTAACATGTTTATTTCTTAAATAGGGTATATGTCAAAAAACAAATAATAAGGCTTAATAAACTGAATATAGTGCATCAAAATGAAAGATATTCTATTGTACAGAGCAAAAAATAACATACCATTCCATACTCTGAATTTGATTGAATTGTATTCCTGCTTCGTTATAAAAACATTTCATATTTTAAAATTATTTTTACTATACTCTTTGATATTGATACATAATGTCTAGGGGGGAAAAAAAACCCTCTTTTATCAGTCATTTTCTATTGGAAGGCTATATATATATATATTTTGANGAATAGCTAATGGCGTGCAAATAATATATATATATTATATCAGCATTTATATTTGTATAGATAATCTTTCTGCCGTTAATAATTTGGTATATTTCCATGCTAGGAGCTCTTAGGCTGTTCTGTTAAAAATATTTTTGTGAACAGCAGGTTTTAGATTATCCTTAATTCGCTATTAGCTTATCTGAATATTCTCCCAACGAGATTAAATGCAATCTGTTTATCATCATCTCTGAATGAAAAAAAAATGCGAAATCGCCAACTTTTTTTTTTCTTTAAACAATTTATGCATTTATATAGAAGCTTAGTTTGTCCGAAATAAAGTAATAATAATTTTTGGATGTTTTTGATTGTAGTTAATTATTTTAATTATAATATTTTTTACCTTCCCTAAATTGTTTTTAAACGATTGTGAAATAATTTCAAGTACTCGCAACTTTCAAACTATGATGAGTTGATAAGAAAATCAGTGAGAATTTAAAAACTCGGGTTTGCAATTTACATTGACGTGTTGTTGAGAAACTGACTTATAATCAAAACTACCTCCGGATTTGAAAACCAAGTTTCAAGTTTGATCAAAGTTTCAAACCGTTCGACATTGATGTCAAGTTCTGGTGAAATCGCAAGACAGTTTACAACTGGTTTCCAACTCTGGCTTGAACAAAACGATCATAAAGTCAGCTTACAAGTGACTCCCTTATCAAGTATTTATTGCAGATGATTTAAACTTGGGGTGTGCAATTTACATTGATGTGTTGTTGAGAAACTGGCTTATAATCAAAACTACCTCCGAATTATAAAACCAAGTTTCAAGTTTGGTCAAAGTTTCAAACCGTTCGACATTGATGTCAAGTTCTGGTGAAATCGCAAGACAGGTTACAACTGGTTCCCAACTCTGACTTGAACAAAACGATCATAAAGTCAGCTTAAGGGTGACTCCCTTATCAAGTGTTTATTTCAGATGATTTAAACTTGTGGAAGCCTATTATTTCACACTAAGTAATTGCAAATAACTGGACTATAAATAAAGTACTATTAAAGCATTTTAACAATCTAGTTTAGTAGGTGTAATACACTGCAAGCAGGTATTTCTTTCGGTTGTCAATGCAAATTCCAATGTTTCGCCTTCTCCACTGTTGTTTTCTAAAGCCACGGTAAATTATTCCCTTTATTTACTCTTTTCCTCCAGAAAAAGAATTCATTGAGGGTTTTTAAAATAAATTTTTGCTTCCTGTTTGCTCTTGGTGAGGTACCAAAATGAATAAATGACTCAATTTATTTTATTATACTTTTATTATGAATCAACTCAAGCACTAATTTGATTCCTCATTCCCCGGAATTATTTTAGCTCTTGACGATAAGTGTTTTCTACATCTTTGAATCAATTTTATTAGACGTCCTTAGAAGTCCAAAAACTTCCTCCTTACGTAAAATGTATATTCCAGATTATCCACTTACAAGCGTATGCATATTTACCAAAATTACTTCTCCTGCTATTTAATATGAACTCTTATTTTACGATGTAGCCTGTATAATTTTATGTTCTTATTTAAAATTCTTCATTTCCGTACTTCTTAGTGGTTTGGTTTTGACACAATTTGGTGTTCCACCTTGATCAAAATGCCGCTTTTTGTAATTTACAATTTAATCAGAACTCTGATGGACCATGATCAATAATTCATCTTCTGTGCGAAGTGTATTATGGGTGGATAAATGTCAAATGTATTATCATAAATTGGTCCTGTTTCCTCTCTGCTTGCCGGGAATTGCTATAACAATTTCCATTTTAGTGTTTGATTGACCTCGTCCATCTTCCTCATCCACGACCGGATGCAGCTCTTTGACTTGCCTCTCCGGTTGTCAATGCTGTAATTTGTACTGGTCATTGGTGCGATGTCTTCGAGTAGCTCCCAGAAGTTCTTAGGGACTTTGTGAAGTGTCTTTAAGTCTTATGTGGAAAGCTTTATCGATAGATTATTATTTTTGACCGAATTATTAACGGATTTGCCTCTTTTCTTCATTGTTCTACTCAATCTCCGCTCTGACATCTTTCTTCCTGTGTTTAACTGGATGCCTCTTTAATTATATCAAATCTGGTGAACTGTTTAGTATTTTGTGTTGACAGGGGTAAATTACTGTTTCTCAGCAATACCTGAAGTCCCATATGGTCACGCCCAGCGGCTATGAGGGTCGTCCAGGATGTACCCTGAGTGAAAACAGGAACGAGGAAACGCTGACGTTGATGAGGGGTTGAAACTCTGTTGGTTTCTGCCACAGGTCTGCCTCCCCCGTTTAGTATCGAGTTGTCTCCTGTAGTTATAAAGTAGTTTACCAGCTCTGATCGACTCGGAACGTTAAGTCTTTCCTAAGCAATTATGAATGAAACCTTCTGAAATTCCAAACGCAATCAATCAATGCTCCTCGGGTTATAAGGAATACTGTAAATGTCACAACACATGTTCGACATTCATAAGAAGTTCTATTTTCCTATTTGTAAAGCCTTTTATTAGTTAACATTTACGAATCATTTATTTATAAATAATAAATTTATGTCTCAATAAAAGGTTAATTTATATGATTTTTTTATAAAAAGGTAAATCTAGTATGTCATCTGCAGCTTAGATTCCCCTCGGTGAGTATTTATCCTATCCTTGTCTCTCCTTCAGTTTGGGTGCGACATTGCGCTGTGAACCTATTTAGAATATATTATGAAATATACTCGTGAGAAATTATTTCTTCGTTCTTACAAAACGTAAATCTCAAATCATTGATGAGAGTAATGTTTAAATCATTATACTTCCAATTATGAAGAAGTAATATATTTTATATACATCTATATTAGTATTATTACAGCTCTATTATTATACTAGAAGGGTAGTCATACTATTCTGTGCACTCGTTGCTGTGGGTAGGTTTTAACGTCAAGAAGTCCCAAGTATCAAGATACGAGAAGAAAAACCTTTACGGACGAAGATGGCGCTACTGGTGAGAGTTTAAATTAAAAAATCGTTAGTTATCTTGCTTATATAGAATCAGGAAGTATCTTATAGTTATCTCCTCTCCGTGGGATTCGTATTGATTTAGTACCAATAACGAATGTGGTCTGATTAAATTAAATGGTCTTTCGCTTGAATCATGGAACAGAAAAAAATCATTACTGTGGTCTTACCAATACCAATAATAATAGCTATAGCTTCGTCGATCCAATGAAATCTCATAATTAAGGGGAGAATTAGGACAGAATTAGCAATACAACTCTATTAACACCGTTCTTATGTTCTCTAAAGAGTACCGAATCTTTGCCGATGACCGGGATGTTATCAGCTAGTATCAGCTCGTCCCGAAGATAACGAAACACCCCTTATCTTCGCTGAGATTGCCTTATCACAAAAGTGCTGACACCTCTTGTACCCCCAGCATCGGTCTGTTCTCTTCAGCGCTCTATCTGTGTCTCTCTCCTGGTTCCAATAGGAATGTCACTTGTGAAGTTCAATGCCTCGAAGCTTTCTGTTATTATATCTCATTGCTGCACTGGAAACCCTAAGATGTAGAAGTTATAATTCAGGTCTGTTAAGTTAACTGGTCTGAAGAAAAATTACTGTATAGATTTACTAATTTAGAAATAAGAATTCACACGGATTCAAATGCTTCTGTTGTCATCTCTTCAAGGTTATTTAAATAATCAGACGAATAGCTAATGGCGTGCAAATAAAAATGTCAGTAATGCCATTTTGAACTATAAGTTTAAACGTAAGAAACAATTCCTTTTTTTTTTTTTTTTTTTTTTTTTACTGTTCATTTATTCCCTTTCTCCAAAGAAAAAAAATTTCCTTTTTTACTTAAATATATATTTTACTTATCGTATACAGTTATCTATTATTTTATTTTTTTAAATAGCTCAATGGACCTTTGTTTTATTATTAATAATACCTTTAATTGAGTTACAATATTTGATAACTCATATTCTCCCCTCAATAAACATATTTGATAAGATGTCCTCGGTCTAAGGGAGTCTTAAGAGTGCAGCACTCCTCTCAACTCATGCTCCACTTGTCTTGTGTTCAATTCAGAGCATGAGCCGCTGGAAATAGGCTAATGACTGGAGCGTAAGGCATAACGCTCAGCTGATCAATGGAGAAATTAATAGTACCGTTAGGTAATAGCGACAGCTTGCATGGAGACGATTTATTTTCACTTGTCAAGCACAAAGAGTGTTTAAAATGAATCTATAGAAATATGAATCTATAGTAGAATAGAACAGTTTCCATTATGTCTTTTTTTAAAGCCTGTATATGCAATTTCATTCCCATTTTTATCTTGCATGTTGTTGTGCGCCCTAATCTTAGAAAACCAAACTCTTTTTCCCCGATTCCATTCAGTTTGGGGCTATAATATCCTCGCTATTTTCATAGTGATCATAATTCCCATGGAATGTTCATCATTTATCTCTGAAGGTCCTGAGCTTGTGAGATATTCGGTAAAAATCCCTACTGGTAGGATTATACAGACTCAAACAGATTTTTAAAAAATGTAAAGTTTTATTATAAATATTATTTTTTGTGGTATTTAATCCTATGTAACTTTTAACAATTTTTAGTGCTAGGTAATAGAATAAAAAATCTAACAGTCCCAGCCAGGACTCGAACCTGGAACACCTGCTTTCCGGGCATGTGCGTTTCCATTTACGCTACCGAGACAAGTCTGATAAGTTATTGAATTCCCCGCACTAGTGTCGAGAGTCTAACCTCCGAGGCAGACGAATATATCGTCTTATGCTCGGAGGAGCTGACATTGTCAAGCTGTTGTCTAGGTTCGAGTCCTGGCTGGGACTGTTAGTTACATTTTTATTATTTCTGAAGTCTCATGAAAATGTTATTTTAAATTAGCTTTTTACTATTACAACAATATTAATAGAATGTACCACACAGATGTAATGCCTTACTAATAAGTAAGTGATCTTAGTGTTACCTTTTATTTTGAAACGCTTGTGCGTTGCCTTTACTCAATTGATAAGCCTTAGCATTGGCATCTAGGAATCGGCTCGCGAGTCCTTAGTCCTTTGTAGCATCCGCCCTTGTCCGGATGAGGACGTTCGAGAAAAAAAAAACAGAATGGTCGCTGGCTGCAGATGTAGGCCACTAGATCATCTGATAGCAGTTCCTTCTTGCTATCTCTCCCCTGACCACTCCGGGGAAATAACCTGTCTAACTATCTGTAATCTCACATCGAAGTAGTCTACGTGTTCTGTTAAGTGTCCTACTTGCGGTGCAGTGAGCGCTCTTCAATTGGTTACTGCAACATCCTTTTCCCCTCCGACTTGCATCTTTCTTTTGCGATCTCTCGAATCCCCGAGAACTAATGAAGCCTAATCTCTATTACCATAAACAGTATAATATGTCCTCTGAGTATTGCAGCATGATTAAGGCTTCGTGATATGACCTTAGCCTTATAACCTTCAAAGTTCTAAACAGAAACTTGAAAAGGATTCCATTTGGCAAGTTTTGAATAGTGTCTTGAAGTTTTTCTGCCTTTTAAATATAAAACAAAATATGCTATATTTACACCGCTCAGACATCCATTGATTACAAGTTAAATGTAAATATATTTTTAGTAATCTATTGGGAATATTTCTAAAAATAAATGTCCTTTATATACGCAGAGCCCTTCATTAATATTTTGTGCTTCTATAAAAAGATGTATTCTGCAAAAATTATCTTATATGAATGTTTTCATTTAGGTTAATGTAGTAAACACTTGATATCCAATTTGGTAATAGCTACTTGCTCTAATGACATTATCTGTATGTAAGTGTCGTCATCTTCCAACGTCTGAGGCTTATTAAGACTTATATTAAATTGTACTCTTCTAACGTTTTCCACTTTATTAATAAGAATTTTTGTGCTTTCAATGTTATCAAATTGGCTTATTCTCCCCACTTTTATCTCTCACTCACTGACCTCTGACTGAACATTATTACGAGATCCTGAGCACCAGATAAAATAGGCTCTCCTATTTTTTAAAGTGAAACGCATACTACAATGTAATACTTTAAATTAAATCGGTTTAACGATCATTCTTCATTTCAATCATTCTTTTTTTTTTTTCTATCTCTCTCCCCTTAAGAAATTAATGTCCTTAATCGTTAATATCTTTTATGGTCTGACCCCGATCTGTCAGAGCACCAACTTACGTAATACAAGATACCCTTATATCTCTTAAAGAACATTTTGGAGCTCTTTATTGCCAATTATTTATGTAGGGATTTCAAGTCTCCTGCAATCATTTTATCACAAGAGGTTTTGTGAGACGCACTGACTCCTATCACTGTCTCCCTGGCCACTGAAGAACTAAAGCTTCAAGAAAACACTTCCTCAAGCATCTTTCTAAGCAGTCATTCTTTAGAGCCCTTCGCATGTTTATTTTCCAATTTATTAGTACTGTCTTTATTCACTGTTGATAAAGAGTAGGTGGTTAAACGTTTTAGTTGCCCACTCTACAGATCTCCGAAGTGGTATACTTTAGAGACGATGTTTTAAATATTGATGTTTGAATCGTACTTAGCTTTAAGCACAAAAGTGCCATTTGGAGCACATTACTCATTGGTATAAGAACCGGGTTTCAAGTGAGTACTCAAGTATGTTCTTTAACTAATCTGAAGCTTTTCTGACGGTAATGTGTTTTACTATCTTCCCTCTTATCACAACGCCCTTGAGGTTTTGCTGGGGCTATCAACCTTTTCTCTTTGAGTGCTAAGGCTATAGTTTGATTCTAAGGATTGGTTACTTATTCTAAGTGTTAATCATGGAAATATCTAATTAATAATTATTCACATTTCAGTCATTACCATATCCTTAGATCGAATCATTAGTGGAGGGGTGGAGGAGACTAAAATATTCAAGGGAAAATTTAATCTTTATCAATGTTTCAATCTAATGGAACTGTATAATAGGTAATGCGGCCCTTCCAGAAGCACATTTTTCCCCCCTAAGAGAAAAATTACAAAAGCAAGATGTAGCCATTCTTCAAGGAAAGATTGTTAAGGATTGCCACGTAAGCATACCTATTACTTTTGAATATATCCCGGGTATCATTAATCCGGAATTTGGTAATAATTTCTCTGAAGCACTTAGCCAATTATTTCTGACCCAATTTACCTTTTACCCAGACTGATATCGCACTCAAGACCATCGTCTCATCTGTTTCCTTCCACTTTCACCTTGCACACCCAAACAATCAGTTGTTGTGATGAAATACTTCACCCATTGCCTCCTCAGAACAATAGTGATGTAACTGTAAAGCTCGACAGTTATAAATAAGATCTACAATAAAAGTTGTCAACATTTTTATTGTTATCTGAGTATTTCAATTTTCCTTGCTGCAGCTGGGCGCAATGGAGGATTTATAATACACTGCATTTTCATTTGTACTTTCTACAAAATAGGACCAATGTCGCAAAGCAATACCACCTATCAACTTTTGATTTAAGCATCGAAAATTAACTTAGCTATGTACTTTGATGGCGATTTTATTGCAAGTTCCTTCCCCTATGTTGTTGTTGCCTTCGTTGGAAACGTCTTTCGCCCCTAGCGATGTTCTGCTAATTACTGGGGTCTCCAAATATGTTCTGGTTTCAATGTACCCAATGATTGAATACAAGATACTTTAATGATGACATTGGGACGCAAAAGTTCTACCGAATCAGTGGTTCCCCTTCAAAAAGTAACGTCAAAATGTTTTTTTAGTAATGAAAGTTTTAAAAAAAAATAATTAATTTAAATTCTCTACAGATTTGAGCTGTAAATGCTGTTATTAGTCAAGTTCACCCGCCCTATTATCGCATTATGTAATTATGTTGGTATTTTTCTTTGGCTATTTTTTATTGAAATGTTTTTTAGTTTTCTTTATATACTGTTTTATTATGAACCTTTTCTAAGACAAAGAGACGACTACTTTCAAAATTTTTGGCTATTTTCAATTTTTAAAAAAGGCTCAAAGATCTCCACATGAACATAAAGTATAAATTAATCTATAATCAATACTTCAACCTAGGTCATTACTTGAAATTTGGAAATGCCCTAGGCTGAAATATTTTCATTATAATTTTTGTTCAGGTCATTTTGTCTTTAAAACTTTCACTAATTATTTTATCAAATATTGTTAGTTATCTACTTTTTGAAAGATTTAGGAAAACCTTTAATATTTCTATTTGATTTTGTAATAGTTCGGTTTAATATAAATTACAACATATTTCATTTACAAATAGTTCAGTTTATTTTTGAGTAAATGAAGACTTGTCTTCTGTTATTAGCTGAGGAATTTTTAGAACCATTATTATCTCCTAAACATAAAAGAGAATCAGGATAAACTGACCGAACTTAAGTAATCCTTTTGTTTTTCTTATCTCGTTTAATGTGTGGTTTGCTTCAATTGTCTTTTTACTATTTGTTTTGTCATTCCATGTAAATATAACTATTGATTACCCATTGCCTTCAGCCCAACATCTTCGGTTAATTATTTTTTTTTTTAAACCCAAATTGATAGTACCTATTTATCTATTTGCAAGGTTATCTTAGATCATTTAAATACAATGGATGTCAAATGTATCTTTTTCATTAAGTCAGGAGACTCTTGATAAGGTCTAACAAGATTTTAATGGCATCATCTGAATTTTTTTTTTGTATTAGTATTTCCGATTGGAGGTACTGACATCCTTCCCTTTTTCATCATTAATAACATCGGTCATTATTCAAATTTTGAACATTCATTTGCGTTTTTATTTCTGCATAAGCTGTTTAAAATTTGTTTTTTGTTTTGGATTTTATCGTGTAGTGTGTTATTTTTTTTTTCGATTGAGTTATTTTTTAGCCCAATAGATTGCCTGTTTCTGCGTTTCATTTACTAATGAAGCTTAAATCTAATGACGACTTATTGCGTTCAAGAGTAACACTTGAAGTCATCATGGATGTATTCAAATGTAAAATAAACTTCACTTCGAAACTTGTCCTTGTATGAGAAGCTTATTTCTTTTGTACTACTTATTTATTTATTTTTTAATTACCTGAAACAAGAAGCCATATCTGTGGAAATACGAGAGTCTCCTGTCCCAAGCCTCTGGTTCTCCAGCCGACAGTTGATAGCTGTCTGGAACGCTTTGAACAAAATTGGGGGACGAAATTGGGGGAAGGTTCGACTATTATTTTTGTTTTATCTAAAAGTTCAAATATTTTTTTGGGCCATACGGATCCATCCCTTTCATGTCCATAGCAAGCGTTAAGAGCACATCTTCATCGCTCATCTTAGTCCTGATGATGATGATGGTAACTAGCGTCCTAGAGACATTTAATCATCACGTCAAAGGTGTCTAAACCTCCTCCTTTGAAGCGTAGAATACCAAGACTTTGTTTAATTAAATTCATAATGTAAAATAATTGTCAGAAATTTCCCAGCCTGAATAAAACAAAATTCATTTAAGTGGACTAAACAATTTACTGAATTTGCCTCCTGCATTGTAAATTTCACTTTGATGGAGCTTTACTAAAAACTGTGTTTTTGTCAGATACTAAACTATTTGGTTCACTATTAATTTGAAAAATAGCAACATTTGGACATTCTGGAGTATATTAAGGGGCTCTTAAATCGGATATGTTATTGAATTTTTACTAATATTTACCTTTACTGCTATTTGTTACAGTGTAATAAATAAAGCATTATAAAGAATATAATAAAGCATACCTTACAATAAATGAAATTATGTGGACTGGGATTCAGAGATCTTTCACCCCATTTAAAAAAGAAAACTCATAGATTTATATCTTATTTACCATTTATCTTGATACAAAATCCTTGATGTAATAATAAAGTCGAGTGTCGCACTCATGAGCACTTGAATTGAAATGTCAAAAGTTGATAAAGTACTTCAAACTTTGGAAAACAATAAATACCAATTAAAATAAAAAATTTGAGAGTTCTCAAAAAATTATTATACAGCTAGATAGATATCTTTAAAGTGATTCAACTTACTTTCCATCCTTTCATTGTGTTTTTGAAGTATTTATGTTCTTCAGTATGGATTGTCGTCCATGTTTTTTTCAACCTCACCTCACCATACGAATCTTCACGATGTAAAAGTTTTCACAACTTTTAAATTTCCCAATTTAATCGTCTGCTCCAAGGGTGAAACTTTTTGTAACGTCAGAGATACCTGACTTATCTTTCATACCTTCTATTATCCGTCTTCATTGGTTTCTGCAAACCATCTCCTGTTGGCGAGCGCTTTCGGACATTGTCCATCTTCTGGCCGAATACATACGTTCACTGTCACGGTCCGTATTCAACTATACCTGACTTATCCCTAATTGTACTTTTCCCTTATTATGCCAATCTATGTCCATGACAGCTATAAGAGTCTTCCTGTCTTTACATATCCATAATTTAAGCTTATTGACAAAATCGCTATCAGTTATTAATCTGTCTTTAATCAATGTTGATTTTCAGATAGTCACTTCAATTGCTTGTTTTCTCACCATTAATTTCAATGCTAAGTATTTTTATGTGACAAAATTAAAATAACTTCTTTAAACTTAAAAAAAAAAAATAGATTCTAATTAAGAATTCGAGTGATTATGAAAAACAATTTTCAATTAGATAAAGGTTTTTGAAGTGTCTTGAAATTTTCCATCCTCTTAGAGATTCCTATATAATCTTCTAGGATCCTTGAATTATTTCAGTCCGTTCTTGAGTTAACGCTTCATATATTTCAGCTACGATTATAATTTTAGTGCACATAATGGTCAAAAAGGGAAGACCTTCCACTAGCAAGGTTAGTACATTTCCAAAGTCAGTCTGTCTTGAGTGCTTTATTTCATACCATTATACTTAAGATTGTCGTACTTTCGTATGAATCTGTACTTTTGATTTCTTCCGTCCTGAGATCACCGTGTTGTATTTTGATTTGACTTCAGAACGAAAGCCCTATTCTTACATCAAAATATTTTAGTGGGGAGGGTGAGAGGGAAATAAAACAACTAGTGCAAGAGTCCCACCTCATTACCATACTCAGTAATCATAAGTTGGTACTATTACAATACAAAACCAATGTGTTTTTCTACTGTGTTATCAATGTGTCATTACAAGTTGACTAAAATATCAAATAGTAAAAAAAAGTACTTATATTTATGTACGACTTAGAAATGTTGAGGATTACAGTGAAGGGACATAATAAGTTGTTCAAAGAGGCCCTACTAAAAAGTTCTACTGGTAGAGTGATTTCTTCTTTATGATTGTTTTTGTGTGACTCGTATAGTCTAGCAGACCCCTTAAGGAGCCCCGGGTTCAGTACTCAACCTTTTTTTTTTACTTTTTTTTTTTTTTTAAGGCGTGGCAGCCTAATGGCCATTAACGCCAGACTCACCCCTTTTTGCTTTATTGTTTTGTACCCATGTATTCTTCCAGTTGAAGTCCCTCGTCAAAATGGATATTTTCCAACATTGAATAGTAGAAGGGAAACAGCTGCGAAACGGCGTGTCTGTTTCCTCCGACTTTTTTTTTCAGATTTTTGATTATTATTTTTATTATTATTGTGTTATTGTGTGTGTAACTCGTTGACTGAAACTGTTTACGGTTAACAGAGCTACGAATTAATCATAACCTGGATTGCTTAATGTATCTGCAGTATAACGGAAATCATATTTGCCGTACATATATATATATTTGTATCTAAATGCATTTAATTTTTATCTTTCATATATTTTATTGCCGTTTTTATTGATGAGCAAACAACTTAAGTAAATTCTTTAATAGAATGTAAAAAATTACTCCTCCAGATTTGAGTTTTTGTTTTGTTGATTTACTTATTCTCAAGTCGACAATTTATTGTCCTAAATTGTCATCAGTGTAGTTGCTGTGGTCGTATTTATTAAGTAAGTATATCACGGTTTCATATAATAGGCATGACCACATCAATTTTGATAGAATTGTGAAATAAATTTAGAGATTACTGAATTAAGTTGGGGCTTACCCCATCGTTTCGTAAAACTTAATTATAGAGTCGAGAAGAATAGATAATAAATAATTTTTAATAGAAAAAAATAACTTAAACCCACTGTAGACAGTAGAGGCCTAGGAGAGGGTAGAGAGGATGAAGGGTAACTGGGTTAACACTAAGGAAGGTGTGTGTTCAGCAATGAAGAATGCCCAATTACATCTGGATGTTCTCAGGAGTACACCGGGAATCCTCTGGGCTTTTACAAGCAGACGCACAGAAAGAAAAAATAACTGTACAGTGTGTCAAATATCTGAAGGCCCCTCAGAGCTGTCCTAAAACATTTTAACAGAAACTATACGCACAATACCGGGCAGCCAACTTTCACATACCTGGTATATTTTGTACAATTTATAGTTTCTGTTAAAGTCTGCTTGTATTTTGTGAGTATTGAACTGAGGATCTTTTATAAATATTTAATTTGGATGTGGTATTTTATCCCACGTAAATTTCAAACAATTAATGAGAGGGAAAATAATAAAAAAAATCAATCTGTCCCAGCCAGGAATCGAGCCTGGATCTCCTGCTATCCGGGATAGCATATTTTTTATATATTCTATATTTTTTTTATATTCTATTCCCTCTCATTAATTGTTTGAAATTTACGTGGGATAAAATACCACAACCAAATTAAATATTTATAAAGAAAAAATTAAATAAAGTAAATGAAGAGAGTCGACAAAATGTATGACAATGTCAGCTCCTTCGAGTACAAGACGAAGTTCTCGCCTTTCTCGTGGGTTAGGCTCTTGCTAGTGTAGAGGGAATTTAATGAGACAACTAACGCGTCCTGGT
>KZ806895.1:352518-370043 GCA_000696205.2 Oncopeltus fasciatus | reverse complement strand
ATTGCCTCGGTATATATATATATATTGGCGCCTAATTCTGATTAGTTTTAATGGTGAGGAATCACAATGATGACATTTTCACCTGTAATATTTCAGACAACCTGCTCACATTGCATCACCGCTAACCTGTCGAGATCTCGTCTTGGGATTTCGCCGAGAACAAGATGACTCATGGTGTGGAGAATAAGGGGATCTGTATGAACTCCATATCGATTCAGATAAGATAAGGGTTGGGGAGTGGAGAGAGCTTCCCGCATAAGTAGTGCTGTGACCTGTCCGAGGGGTTGTACCGTACTCTTCTGCGCGCTTACTCCGCTCGGCCATCATGCTCCTTATGCTGCTAGCCTTCGCTCTCTACTCCAAATGGAGAACCATGCTCTTCAATAGGAAGGTGATTTATTTTAATAATGCCCGAATATCTCTCATCCCGAATAAGCTGTACTATTTTGATTATCAGTATTAGTGTTACTCATTAAAAACTGTTCGAGATGTATTCTATGTCATACTCTAAATAAGCGTTTTAAAAAAAATGTAATTGTACCTTAATCGTGCCTTTGATAGTCAATGCATTTTTATAAATATTTTTTTGGTGCTGTACATTTTCCTTTTTTTCCCTTTATTTACTTTACATCACTTAAAGAAATTCCAATTTGACAGTTAACAAGAAAATAAAAAATTCCCTCTTAGGATTAAACCGTCAGCTCGGAGCCAGTCTTATTTATTCTGTAAATATATGTATAACCTTAATGCGCCTGTGTGTGTCTGTTTATGCATATTTATTTATTTATCATGACTACATGCATATGTACTTTGACTCTCTATAAAACACTGAAATTATATGTGTGCATACATAACTGAATATACACATGTTAATTATAGGGAAATTTCATGTGTAAATGCAATGTATAATTATTATAAATAAAGCATGTACGTATTTTACAAGAAACCTCAAATAAACTTTCATGATTTATTAGGCACTATAAACATATATTTTAACACATTCTTAGCATTATGTATTTATTTTAAATATTTATAAAACTTATTGTTTTTTTAAACGCAATAAATGAATACAAATAATACAAAATAAATGAATATAATTTCACTTGCCATGTTATATAAGTATTATTTTTAGTTTCCTATTTACTTTTTATAAATCGCCTTCCTGTTATCACCCATAACTGTTAGAGAAAATAACATATATAACCCAATTGTTTGTTTAATTTTAAAATTTGTAGATCTTAAAGGCAACATAATAATTTAAAAATTTTTTTACAGACATATTATTTTAAATCGGGCCAGATGGAGTAGGGGTATATAGTTTTTTTTTTTTAATTCCTATACGGCCCATTGAATTCGAAGGATGAAATTCATATTTTTTTTTTTTTTTTTCATAAATTCGAATCATGGGCACACTAAAGGATGTATGTTGACAACACATCGCCTTTGCCGCCTCTTTTTCAAGAAAGAATGGTATCGAATAAGAGTCAGGTGTTCCCAGGAGCGCACTACGAACCCTCTGGTTATTGAAAGCAGTAGCATAGAACTTGCTTACAAAGCTTTTTGCAAGATTTTTTTTTTTTTTATAAGAGTTGGTCAACTTTTAAGCGGCTTATGGTGTAAACCAATTTTCTTCAATTTTCATTACGTAATGTTTTAACGAAAGCCTTTGACAAAAAAAAATTAAGAAATATAGAAAGTTAGTTCGTGACTAGATCATAAGAAGTTGTCCTAAAACCTCTCTTCTACCCTTCAATATTGTTTTTAGTCCTGAACCTACCCTGTACGAATTGAAAAAAAAAAACTGTTTTCTTATTTTTATTCTAAGCAAATTTTATCTTTTTAATAGAATTAACATCCCCATAGAGTTTCCAACTCTAAAATTTCACTACAATATTTTCATAATTAACAAAGAATTTTTTATTATTTTTTTTCTTCCTCAAAATTTATGTTTCTTGTCTTTATTTGGCTGACCAAGGAGATTCCCCTCCCTACGCTCTATGGCGCTAAAAACCACGTTCCTCTTTGCTAGCTCTCCTGCAATTATGAGTTGCTATTTCATTTTGTATTATCTTCTTGTTCACCTTGAAATTCAGCTTTCCTGGGGTCTGTAATTAGACTAAAGGAATCGAAATTAATTCCAACAAGACCCATTAGGCATTAGGCCGACAAAACTGTTTCATTTTTTACTGTCCAACGTTTAAATTAACTCGAGTTACTTCTTATTTCATTTTTTTTTTAACCGATTTAATCTAACTTGTCACATTATTATTTGCTTTACTTCTTCATACTGAACTTGTATCTATTGAATCTTTGGACAAGATAGTAGTTCGCTGATTTATTTCACAAATGCAGCTTCTGACTCGTCTATGATATTCTCTCACGAATGAATAAGAGTTATTCAAGCTTCAACTGTTTAATTGAAGTTCGAGTGTTTTCAATATAATTATATAAAATGTTCTGAGAAAGTAATTTTTTTTTCATGGGTATTACATATTTTTCGTTAATTGAATGGGTCGAGGAACAACATGAGTTTAACTGTAACCAAACTCATATAGTTATCTAGTATAAGAATATAAAAAACCATATAACTAACATCTCTGAAAGAAATTCATTCAAGTTTCAAACAAGTTTATTGTTCATGGGATGGATTATATTCACTACATAAACCTCTTGCATATTTCTTTTTAAATATCAGAGGCTCTTGGGAATAAAAATGTTGCCTATCCAATTTTTATCTTCTTCAGAAATTTAAGGAAAGCCCCAGTTTCAAAATTCAGCATGCAAATATAAAACTACTTTGTAAATCAAATTCATTATAAACATTTTTTTTAATAATGTTTACATCCCGATAGTAATTTTATTATCAAACTCACGTTTGAAGTTATTTTAGTGAATTTTAGCATGCTTCAATTATTTTGCAAGTGTGTTATTATCACCATGTGACCTATGGTGAAGTAATTACTGTTAGTAGTCTTTATCACTTATTGAGTCATGTTAACCTTCAAGAATAAGAGTTATTTATTTTACACGATATGTTTGATCTACATTAGTCAGAACTTACTGTTTACTAGTTCCAAAATCTGATTCGAAATTTTTTTTTTCTACTACCTTGAATCATATTTATAATATATATGTATCTAAATATGTGTGTGTGCGCACTCAAGTTTAATATAATAAAAGTAACATGATAGATCAAAATCGGCATTAAATTTTACCAACAGTTGGATTAGTTAGAAAATTATATCAGGGAGTTTGATATTTGAATTTTGGAAAATCTTATAGGATATAATAGGTGTAAAATGTAAATTTCTTGTTATATTTTTACGGAAAAAGCTTGTTATATGAGAGAATTACTAATGTAACTAAGAAGGCTGAGCGCTTACCCAGCTCTTCCTTCTCGGACGGTCTTCTTAAGCACAGCTGAGAGGTTTTACCTCCTGTTGGATTGTAAGATGAAATCCGACTTGTACTCTTCTCTAAATCCATCTTTAAGAAATTTTGGGAAACCTGTTTAGATTACACAGCTTCTGCGTGAGTGAGCTTTCTATTTGACAAAGTTAGATCTATTACTCAACTCTCTCTCTTGCTCTCCGAGTAAGAACGTTCTAAATAAAGCTCTGCAAAAGAACTATAGTTATTTTTCGACCCTTTTGTTCCAGCCTTTCGTGGCGGGAGGATCGTACTTGGAAAAAGGCTATTTATTGCCGCGCACATTCCTCGTTCTTTCCTTTTTGTCTTTTTGGCGCTCCGAGGGTACTACTCCAACCTGTCTGCTCGTTCCCCGCCAAATAAGAAGTACGCCTTCCCCCCTGACGTCTCCCGCCGGGGGTGTAGGTCTTTTTTAACCGTGCGGCTTCAATCGACCACGCCTCGCATGCTAATCCACAAGGCCGCAATCCGTTCGGTAATGCTCGTTTCGTATTGCGCGAGACATTGCCACCGAGCCTGCCTTACCCAATAAGAATGGCAGAAAAAAAGAAGTAATTAGAATCCAGATACTGTTTTGGAATGCTTTGCACTAATAATTCTACGAAGTAGGCGTGAACCTTGAAGTGGCATACATTAAATGATATGAGAATGTAAGCGTATATATTACTGAGGTTCTACCTAAATAGAATTTCAGACGACTTTTGCTTAAGGAAACTAAAGATAAAGGAAATCATTCATTTTGATGCCCTATCATTTTGCAGAATGGGTTGATGTTCAGGGCTGAAGGGATTAATACAAATCCTTCTCTAGGATAAGATTCGGAGCTTATGTCACTTTAAATTTACTTACGACAAAGTTATTTTCATTTTTTCTTTAAGATTGTGTGGCTAGTGCCACAGTAGGAGTGGAACCAATGGGTTTCTAGCTGGTTGCTTCCGGATTGCTTATGAGGGTACAGAAGAAGAAGAGCTCTTGATAGCTGTATCTAGGCGGCTCTTGTGACTTTCAGCTATCAATAATATATTAAGACAACCCTATAAGTCCTGAATTTCGCCTAGTAGAGCTTTTAGGTGTTGAAATTAAAGGTTTTGTGAAATATTCCTAAAACATAAAGATGTATAATGTAAATATTTATAAATTTATATTGTGTAATTCATCCCTTGCGCTGACTACATAGTAAAGATATGAGAGCTTAGTCACGCCCTTTGAAAACTTAACAATTTATTGACAATTTTTAGTGCAAGGGAACAGAATAAAAAATCTAACTGTCCCAGCCAGGACTCGAACCTGGATCTTCTGCTATCCGGGCCGGTGCATTTTCCATTTATTCTACCGAGACAAGTTTGATAAGTTATAAAATTCCCCGCACTAGGGTCGAGAGTCTAACCTCCGAGGCAGACGAATATGTCGTCTTATCCTCGGAGGTACTGACATTGTCAAACTGTTTAAATGACTCTCGTTATTTACTTTTACATTTTAATTTTATAAATATTATTTTTGTGCTATTTAATCCCACGTAAATTTTAACAATTTTTAGTGCAAGGAGACAGAATAAAAAATCTAACTGGCCCTGTCAGGACTCGAACCTAGATCTCCTGCTATCCGGGCCGGTGCATTTTCCATTTATGCTACCGAGACAAGTCTGATAAGTTATTAAATTCCCCGCACTAGTGTCGAGAGTCCAATCTCCGAGGCAGACGAATATATCGTCTTATGCTCGGAAGAACTGACATTGTCATGCTGACACTAGTGCGGGGAACTAAAAATTGTTTAAATTTACGTGGGATTAAATACCACAAAAAAAAAATATGTTAAAATGTTTTTAACAATGTATTGAGAGCATTGCTACGCAGCTTTCTTAAAAATTTTTGTATTCCTTATTTATAAAACAGATTGATGTCCTTTTTTCAAGAGTTAAGGCCAGTTGACTGACGTACGAGCGTTGTTCTCGAAACGCTTAAGATTCATGAAGCTCTAGCGGTACCCATAATTCCTTGTCGGCTTTCCTTCTCTCAGCTCCCGCCAAGGATCCGGCGGCGATGCCTATCAGTCTATGTGGGACAGAGACCTTAGAATTAGCCTGTCATTGTACTTGTCGTGCCATTATCCACTTGCTGAATAACTCTGGGAACTTCCGATGCGCTTGCGGGCACCCCTAGGGGGGAAAACAGTTTGTTATTATTTATGTAAATCCATGTTTCCTTCACGCTCTGAGTCCTTTCAAATTTATTGATGATTTAATTTTTTTTTTTTATAATATAAAGTTTAAGTTCTTGATCTATAGATATTAAACTTGGCTTCCTTTAAAATTGGTCTATGAGCGTGCGCCAGACAGCTTCGAACGAACCACAATTTGTTTCCAACCTTCTTGAAATTTTTCTTTTTGCCTCAGGTATATTTAGGCAATTTACAAATATTTCTTTTTTTTTTTTTTTTTCTCCTCCTTCTTTATAACTTCAAAATAAGAATATAATAACCTTCTCAAAGGTTATTATATTCCCTTATATTTCCTTTCTGCAAAAGGAATACTTAATGTTAAAGAATTTAATGACTGTTAAGTCAGGAACCGCGTATGTACAGTAACTATAAAATAATACAAGAACTTCTACAAATCATGATCGATCGTTGGTTCAAGTCCTAAATTCTATCCTATGAGTCATGATTTTTCAGATTTTGCAATAAAATATCAATATTCATTTAAGTATTTTATAAAAAATATTTATTACATGACTTTTTTTACCGATAACTCTGCTGTAAAATAAAGACAAAATGTTTTGAAACCCTAGTTCCGAAACGGCTTTGAAATGAACAAAAATTGCAAGCTTCAAATTGAATATTTTAGCATTGATAAAAGAGCTTGTGGTAAATAATTATTAAAACTCTTTTTGTATTTTTATAATTTAATAAAGTCAAATTTTTTGGAGGGTTCAGAGTCCTGTCATTGTAAGTTAGTGATCAGTAAAAACGTGCCAAGGAGATTCGAGTTTCGCATGTTTACCTGAGAAATACCAAGATTATTAGCTCTTTGGTAGGTCAATTGCCGTTACCTGAGGAAGACACAGTCGGCGGGCCAGGTTTTGTTTACATAATTCTCTAGGTCCTCATGTTCTCACATACTTACGCATTCTTTATTTTACAGAAACCTAATGTAAATGTTTCTTTTGAGCTTTCATCGGTTAGGAAATCTGATTATTTTCCAATGCTATACCAATGTCGTCTCCTTGGAAGTCTATTATAAATGTCCATGAAAACCCAATTTCCCCTGAGAATAGCTATGGTAAGCGTTCTATCGTTTAACGATGTCCCGCAAATTAAGATCTTATCGATATTGCCTAGGCCTTATTGATCGTAAAATAGTCTCTTGACAAAGGGTTCATTAAAGTGAATTAGCAATCATATTTGATAAGTAGGAATTGGAAGAGTTACATGCAAATTTACAGTAATTCTGCCATTTGAGCTTTATTTCCTCCTATTTGTACATTTTCCATATTTTATTCTACGTTTCGGGCTTTTTCTTATTTTTACAGGCTCATCTTCAGGTTGACTCATTAACATTCAGATTTGCTGACCTAATAGTCACTTAAGCACCTGACATGCTTATTCCTAAGCACTTGTCCACATTTCTTAAATTTTGTTTTGAAGGGTTATTTTTTTCTTCTTTATTTCACTCTATATTTCTATAGATGTAAATTATCCCCTCAGATTATTCTAGAGTCTGCAATCAGAAATGGAAGTCGTAAATGAAAAAAAAAGATAACACTAAGTTATTGAGTTCTTCATTTTTAATTCTAGCTTTAAATTATTTATCTGATTAAGTAATCTTATTTTAGTAAGTTTACCTTATTTTGTCTTGCCTCTTTTGTACTAATATTTACTGGTGTACTCGCATTTTTAAAATTTTGTTTGTATCTTGTTCACTCATATTATTTTAAAGGATTTAGTAGTAACTGATCTACTCTACAGAGTTTTTTCTTGTGTTGTTTGTCTTTACCAATCGACTTTTACCATATTTTTCTATATCTTTATTGCCTTCTACCTCTTTGGTATGGCTGACGTCATTCAGTATCTCTCCTTGAAGAGCACTTCAGCCAGCAGCGCAACAAATCTTCGCCGGCCAGTCGTAAAACCCACTTGACGCTCATTCCTTCCCGTAACCTTCCCGTAATATCCTGATGATTTTTCAAAACTGACTCCCGGAGCTCACCCCTAGTAAGTCCAGCCCTTCACTTCACAGGAAGTGTGATGGGGTAAATTGCCTCGGATTCTACCTGATCCACTTAATCCAATCTGAAGTTGACCAAGTAAGGGTGCAAGGACATACTTACAGAAGCTAATATTTTTTTCCTCATCAGTAAATTTCATAAAATGTCGTTATTTTAAATTAATAAGAATTTAAAAAAATGTTGGCATTTAATGAAATATTTCAGGGTTAATGGTGGACGTAATGATGCCTTCAGAATGAAGTATTAAATAAAAAATATATGTTCACTGCATTTCTTTTATCAATGTCTTCTGCGACTTGTCGATTAATATCTTGCTATCACTTCATTAGGATTCTTACTTATCTAATTTGCTTGAATATATTTCAATTAATTGCAAATTTATTCCTGCAATCTCACTGATCCTTTTTTCTATGATGGGATCCATTGATAAACCGGAAAATCATTACGAACTTTTTTCTTTATATACTTTTCTTCTGTCATAAATTAATTTATTTCAAATATCTGACAATATATTCCCATAAATTTCTATTTGCCTCATGACAAATGACCCTTATTATGCCAGCCATCTTTCACTTCACTAAACAAGCACATTTCCATTTTATATTATATATTTATCAAATTACTATACACTTAAAATGTATTTAATGAAATGGCTTATGGGCACTACAATGAATCCACATAAACTTTACAAGACATCATTTCAATGTTGCCGAATAGGTTTTTGATAAAAGATCTACTCAATTAATTTTTGTGGATGATGTAAAAATGAATGCTTGGAGAAAGCGCCACTGGTCTCCCTTTCTTCTTCACTTGTCTTGAATAAATTTATAGATTTTCCACTCTTATCATCTCTTTGTTTGATATATAACAAATGGTCATAACAAAAAAAAATTTCCCTTATTATCGAGCCTAGTTA
Organism: Oncopeltus fasciatus; assembly: GCA_000696205.2. Lineage (NCBI taxonomy): Eukaryota > Metazoa > Arthropoda > Insecta > Hemiptera > Lygaeidae > Oncopeltus > Oncopeltus fasciatus. The sequence goes on along the minus strand of KZ806895.1, from coordinate 361,475 downwards.
TCGCCTGATTCTCTGCTGATCATGAATTCCATCGTTTTCTATCAGGTTCAAAATTATGGTTCGTTTCTGTTTGTGAATAAACTTTTCGTTCATTTTCGTCCAATAAGGAAAGAGCTTACACCTTAACATGCCTTCTATTCATTAAGTCTGTATTTATTTTTTTATTCAAAACATTGAATGAATTCGGTCATTCGTCTGATGCTATTGGTCAGAGTTTAGGTGGTCTTAAAGGAGGACAGAATTCTATTTCTTCTTATTATTGAAGCCGAATACTTAGACACAACTTTTTTATGTTTATACACTGCTTAACTTGTGAAATGACGTTTGTAGTTTCCGCCATTGGAGTCAGTAATTTTACTCTTACTCAGCATTTCCGTTGGGTTTTGGATGGAAGATTCACCACTCCTTCGGCCATCAGTATTGCCGAGACCTACATCCAGGCGATGAACCCAGGCCATGAAGTCCCTCGACCTATCAAGTCATTAGCCTAAGATAAAGCCATCCCCTCTCCAGCCTTTTGTGTGCCTTATCCAGTCTGGAGACTTCTCTCTCCCCCCCTCCCAGCACCGTCTAACCTGCAAAACCCTTCTTTTTGTCAGGATGGTCAACATACTATACATAATCAGTTTGACCCTGTAACCACCGATAAGTTAAACTATTATAAGTAGAAAGTTATTTTATGGTTTAACCGAAATTCATAAATATAAGATAAAATGAGTTCTTTAATAATCATATATAGCACAGAATATCATAGGTATTTAGCAATGGATAATGTTTGCTTGTTGATTTTCTAAATTTCTTTTTGAGTTGAACTTGATGTCATTAGGTTTGAATGCCACCGAGCTCTCGAAAACAAAGTTTGATGGTAGTATTCACTGCATAAATAAGCAAAAAATGACTTCGGATCCTGCTTTTTAATTAGTATAACTCTGTATATCGAGTTTTGTATAATTAATCTGTCCTACTCTAATGGAGATTGTGATTTGAATATAATGGCTGGCAGGAGGTGAGGTCCACCATATTTGTGAATGGTAATGGTGCCGTTGCCTAAGCTGGGAGCCGCTGTGTTTGCCGAGCGTAGCCTGGGAGCCTCACGTCCTTGGGCACACCCACATCTCACATACTTCTACTTGTAGCAGATCCCACGGGCTGAGCAGGGGCGACTTGTCTGTCTGCGTGTTTGGCACAGCTTTCGCGGTTTTCCTTTTTGACACTTGGCGCATGACTGATGGAGAAACTTTACCTGCTAATAGTAGAGATTTTGCGGAAGGGGGGGGGGGTCGATCAAGGTTGATTCAAAAAAATACAATTAAAAAAAAATGTGTATTTTTTATTGTCTGCCGACGTTTAGGCTTATATTGTAAAGGCTATGATGAAGGCGAGAGGGGACTTCTTGCAAACTGGATCAAATGTTCCAGTCATGAACGTTAAATCTAGGTGGCAAGACATCACCTCTTTTCTTCATATGATAGACCTGAAGATGGCTTAAATTAGTAGTAATCAATTAGTAGAGAAAATCAATAGAAAGATTTAGCTTAGCTAAGAAGCTAAAGGGTTGCATGGGATCCCGCAGGATGGTTATCTTTTAATTTCTACAAATTAGTTCGTTTTTTCTATACATTATATATATATATATATTATAATTATTTTATACAAAAAGATTTCAACTGTCCTTCTCATATGAAATAAAGTATTATATATGTGTACATTTAAAAAAATAGGAAACATAGGTTTTTGTTTTTTTTGTTAGCCTCCCTTACAATCACTTTGGATCATGGAGGGAAGGGCTATCTCTACAGGTCATCATTCCACTTTAAACATCCATGGCTCAGGACAAGTCTTTATTTATATTAAAAAGCTTGCTCTGGGTGGGATTTGAACCCGCCAGGATTGCGTAGCCCCTGAGAGAAATACTTCAAATTAAACAAAACCGGCTGAATCCTTCTATGTACTTTATTAGTGGCCTTAAGTTGTTCTCGTGTTTGACTTATCTATTGTTTGTTTACTGTCGAAATCTTCACGGTGACGCCCGCACCCGCCCCCTCCCGTTTGCCGAAAGGAAATGGATACGTTCTTGAGACCACATGTCTCTCGTGTTTAACGTCCAAGGAACTTTGGGTAATTGATCTCCAGAGCGGAGGTCGACTGTTACGTGACCCGCCCCTCGTCCGTTCCTTCAGAAATCCCACTGGCTGCGTACCATGACTCACGAGGGAGACAATTTTCCTGTAATTGTCAAGGAATTGTAAATTCCTGCAATTTACAAACTTTATCGCAACAATCTATTTAGGGTAGGTCGTTTACTTATTTACCTACCTCCTGTGATTACACAGTGTTTGTTTTGCTATTCCTCATAATCAGATATCTGTTTATTTGTACTGTTAATACAGATTACATGCTGTACAGTTGTAGAGATTCTTTCTTTTTACCACTATTTACTTTTCTTCCTTGTTAAAGTTTTAATTATTTCCTTCGTTGATTCTTTCTGATTTTCTGAAACAACATTATTAATTGGCTATTATTCATGTACGATAGGTGATAAGGCACCATTACCGGTATTCATGGTACTCTTTTTCTCAAATACAGTTTGAAGGTTTTGATGTTTTTCCCTAAAAGATAACTAATAAAAGGTAACTTCGAGAACAGCATACGTGTTGTTGCTAAAGATTTCTGGGTCTATTTGGGTTATTTTTGGGTCTATTACCTATAAGAAGAAAGAAAAACGTTTACGATTTGTTAGCAGGATTTCATCTGAAAAATATGTTAGCTTAAAAAAATTTGACAGTTTCTTTAATATTCTTTGCAACGAGCATTCAAATTTGTGTCCTTTCTGGCTTAAACGGTAAAAAAAAAATTAATGTCCCTTAATGTGATATGTATTTTAACTTATTTTCTTAAATTCTTGAGATATAAAAAAAACCTGGCTGCTCTTACTTTTGAGGTCTCTGAAAAACATTTTAAATTTTAATTCAATTTTATCCCTTCTATTGTAAATGTACTTTTATTATGAATTGTACTGAAATTTCTTGAATTATTTTATAGCAGTGTACAGTTTTCATGGATACTGTAGTCATTTTAATGTATCATCTTTCTTAAAGACATTTTTACAAAAGTACTGTAAATAATTGGCTTTTTATTCTTGAATCGCCAACATTGAATGTCTATAATTGAGGTGGTCATAAAGTTTAAGTTGATAATATCATGATCAGCGACAATAACCTTCGAGAAAGCTTTAATAGCAAACTGTTTTCTATGTCTTCTGATTCTATTCTCTTGTCTTTTGCTATCGTAGTAAATTTGAAACAAAATCATCCCTTCCTAGACTTTTATTTTTGATAAATAATGTATTCCCTGAGATTACTTAAAAAAGATATGAGGCACTCTAATAATTTTCCAATAATTGTACTTTTAAAACATATGAAATTCTTCTCAACTTATAAGTAGATTTATTGTAATCAATTTAAGATCACAATATTCATGGAAGATCCTACTGTTGATAAATTCATAACTCCTGGATTTCTTCTTTTGGTTAACCAATGTAATGTTTATTGTTAGTTTATATTAACATTACATAAAAATAAATATGTTGTAACTAGAATATAACTCATCTCTCATAATGCAAAATGTGTTAAGAGCTAGGGAAGAGAAAAAAAATTTTTTTAAATCTTACTCTACTTACTTATCCCGGCTGAGATAGTAAGATTTTTTTATTCTATTCCCTTGCATTTATTGTATAAAATTTATGTTGGATTAAATACCATAACAAATACTATATTTAAAAAGAAATAAAAGCAGAAAACGAGAGTCTAATAAATAGCTGACAATGTTAGCTCCTTCGAGCATAAGACGATATATTTACTTACTTGGGGGGTTTAGACTCCCAGTAGAGTGCGGGGAATTTAATGAATTATCTGGCTAGCCTCGGTGGTGCAAATGGTAGCATGCCAGCCCGGGTAGCAAGAGATCCGGGTGAGGTAGTAAGATTTTTTTTATTCTATTCCCTTGCATTTGTTGTATTAATAATTACTTTTCCTCCAAAGAGAAGGAATCTATTTTATCTAGGGTCAGAAAAAAAAAAAAAAAGAAACATTTTATTATTTTTCATAATTTTTCAATTTAAATCAAATGGCGGTGATAGTAATAATAAATTTTACTTGTCCAGATTGTTTCTTTAATTATCTCGTTTTCACTCACTAATTATTCCATTTGCCATGTTTTCTTTGGTGAAGTTTGGGAGTATCCTGTGTAGTGTTGTCATTACTCATTATTAGGTGATGTTTAGTTTCAACTCATTTGCCATTAGCATGGCGAAAAAGCACTGTGAATGTTGTCAAATCACGGCCTGCCAAATCAGGTTACTTTGACAACTCCATTTGCACTGATTTGTGTGCAGTACTTCACCACAGCCTTCGGGATCTTAATCACCATTGTTGGGCGGAACAGGTGGTCGCACCTACCTTCCGCCCTCATCTTCTACCACTTTTGTATACCTCTTTGGTTTGCCTCAATAACCTGTCCTCTTCTCTAAATGACCGCAACCTTCCCTATTGACAGCAAGGCATCTGAGTTCCGGCCTGCTATTCATCTCCCTTATTCAATTATTCTCTTAGTCAATCAAATTGTCGATCTATTTAAAGAATGAGGAGAGTTTCATTGTCGTTCTTTTGAATAAATGGTTTATCTATTACAAATGCCAAATATCCGAAGATTAATATTTACCAATTAGGTTTTGATATGCATACACTCTCAAAGTGCTTGAACAACTTATTCTTGAAAAATAAATTTCATAATAATGTAGTTTATCAAATTAGATAACTAATTTTAATGAGTAAGTTAATTTTGAAAATATCATGACTCATTGCTTATCAATATTCAAATATTGCTTTTAGTCACCTCCTTACTTTTTCTAATTGTACCAACTTCTACTATTAACAACCAAGCTTTACAATTTCCGTTTATAGATTTCCATTATAGAACTTTACTTCAGTTATTTATTTTTTGTTTTCATCTTTTTATTTGTTAACTCAAAATTAAGTGAGAATTGTAAAATATCTGCTTCAAATAATTTTTCTTTATTTATAGAACTCATCAGTTGTAGTAGTTCAATAATGCAAAATGCAGTCATTTTTCTTGGCGAATGAGTATGATTATTATTTGTGTAAAGAAAAAATATTATATTTAGACAATTAATGCGAGGATATAGAATAAAAAATCGAATGCTATTCGTACCCGGAAAGCAGGAGATCCAGATTCGAGTCAGGGCTGGGACAGATAGATTTTTTATTCTATTCCCTCGCATTAATTATTTAAAATTTACGTGGGATAATATACCATAACAAAATTAATATTTATTATATTTAGAGTTTTAAATTCCTTCATGCATTTTTAAAATGTTAGTTAAACAAACAGTTTTTATCTAATTTCATGATTCAAAATAAATAGTTTTTCTTAAAGAAATGAAATTGTCCATTTGGTTACCATGACTTTATTTTTTCGACGTTTATTTATGTATTTTTCATTTATTGAGAGCTTAAAGTTAAGCCTTCATTATTCTGGAAAAAACAGAGGGGATAAATTAAAGTACAAAACTGTATCTTTCGAAATAACTACAATTTTTTGAGCTTGGAACGTTGCAAGTACTCCTCTTTTAGTACCCGAAGGTTCTTGAAACTCCCAGTTTACGTCCTCCAGAGTCAATTGAAGGATATTTGTCCTGCAAGTCCTCCAAGTATGTCATCGTATGAGGAATTCGGCCCCCATTGGACGGAAAAGTGCATCCTGGAGCTCCGCATCCTGGAACAGAACGCCTCCAGAGCTTTGTCCTTCCTGATAAAGGATCCTTTCGCAGGCGGAGGGCGCTGACCCGAGAACAATCCTGTGCCAGGCTTTAAGGACACTTCTTGTATCAGGGTCAGTCTCTGCGGTACGACCTCACTCCAGGCCGCTAATAGTCGTTCATTCCAAAGAGCATCGGAAGTAACCGATTCAAAGAGGCTATTGGTATGCTTACATTAATGGGAGCCCTACTTTTATATATATATAAACAAAAGTAAAAAATTAATTCACCTTAAAGCTATTCATGTGGATTTTTAAAAAGCGCATTTTAAGTCGAGAAAATTGTCTTTGCTTAGACAATTGTCTTTTAGCCAGAAAAGAACTAATTGCTCCCCTTTAGTAGATGAAATAAAGAGTTTGTTTTTTTCCTAATTTATTCTTTCATTGGATCCTCGATTGTAAGTCTGCATAAAATAATCAATCTCCATAGTATCTCTATATATTCAAGAGTAGAGCTACGTCAGATGCTTGCTGAGAGATCAATGAGCACGTTTTCATATTCCGGCCAATACAAGTTTCGGCTCATGCCTTCATCAGGTCCCGGGAGACGTAGAGGCCGAGGTGCGAGTGGCGTACTCCTGCTCATCGTGGTCAGGCAGAGAACAAGGCAGAATGGACATATCTCGCCAAAAACAGTACCTCATGAATACGCAATACCGAAAAAATTTTTTCGAAAATAAATGTTTCTTACAAAGCAATAAAAACAAGTTTATGTACTGAAATTGTCTTACGATTTGAAGGAAAACACTACTTTAATTTTCTTACAGCAATTGAACTTAAAATATATTATTTTTACCTGAAACTATATCCCTTCTATAAAATTAAAACTAAAATTAAAATAGATGAACACGTATAGTAAAATTAGAAATTCGAAAACAAGAAATATTATTGAAGAGAAAATTTATAAAACAAATTTTTGTACTAAGTGAATTTAATTTTCTTCAAAGACTGAGCCTTTTTAGGTACCTAGGGACCCATTATCAAAGCACAAACTATGATTTTTCACAATTAATGCGAGGGAATAGAACAGAAAATCTATCTGTTCCAGCCAGGGCTCGAACCTGGATCTCCTGCTTTCCGGGCAATACTTTTGGTAGCATACGTACCCGGAAAGCTGGAGATCCATGTTCGAGCCCTGTTTAGAACAGATAGATTTTTAATTTTATTCCCTCGCATTAATTGTTTAAAATAATTGTGGGATAATATACCACAACAAAATTACTATTTATATACGAATTTTCACATTTGACTGACTGCTCCAGAACCTTTTGTGTGGATTATTTGCAATTTTTGTTCTATTTTCCGCATCCCTTAAGTCTAGATTAGTCCCACATAGCGAAAACCCATATTGATCCACTACACTTTAGCGCTCCATGTGACAGAAAACACTTTGGCGTGTTTTCAATCTCTCACTGTGCGAATCACGCGGGAGTCGGCTCGTCACACTTCTACCCCGCTGCAGTCCGTTAGCTGTGGGATTCCGTGTGACGTTTATGGAAGCCACAAGAGAGGTTACCTCTTAACCGACTTTTACCTAGGTATCTTACCTAACCTGCTCTCTTTAGATCACTCGTCACGTTTTACTCTAAATAGAGAATTCCCCCGAGGAAATTAATCCAATCGCGGTGGTAAAAGCGAGCTTTTCATAAATTTCTTCCTTTTATACCTATCTTACAAATAAAGAGCCAAAAATGTAGTATGTTCTAAGTAGTATTTAGTTTTTAGTTGTGCTCTAGATTAAATTATAAAAAATTTATAGAGCATTATAGGTGCGAAATGTTATTATAATATTTTATATTCCTATCAGAAGACCATATTTAGAAAATTATTTAAATATCTTACTATATAAAATAAGTGAAATCGTTTTGGTCTGAAAGAGAGTAAGTGGAACAAGAAAGGAAGCCCCTGTTTAGAAGAAGGCCATTTTGGATAATCGTTAAATAATTTCGTAATAATGAGTCTTATAAAAAAGTGTATAAAATATTATATGCTTAGAAGTTAATTTTAAAAGATCTACTCACTACAAAATTTTCGCTAATGAGCTTATTAAAAAGATATTTAAGAATGTAACTGTTCATGAGCGCTTCCTTCCCTAGAAGTCCTAGTCGTATCTGTTAGCCTTTTTCAGTGGACTATTTCTGTCATTTAAATACGTCATTCGCTGACATCTACGCTAATCTTTGATGAAATCTGGAAAATCGGCATTATATATGCTGCTCATACCTGAAGAATTTTTTCAATTTATTTGCTGTATTTGTTGTCCTTGTGCTTAATAAATAAATACATAGTACAATGTAAAAATTAAGCCGATGTGAATTAATAAGTCCATAAATATTGTTCCTTAAAGTATCACTCTGTACCCATATCGTGCAACTATATTAATCACCCTCTTGAGATTTTTATCATATTTATCTTGTAACGTAAAAACAATTATCAGGATTATTATCGATTGCAGTAATCTCTAAGAATATTTATTTGGAAATACATTTTAACCCCACATAATTGATTCGGATTTGCCTCTCTTAATTTAATCAGTGCGTATTTATTTTTTAAATGGGATTAATTTTTACGTTATATTTATTTCGTTATTATTATTATAATTATGGCTGAAACTTGGTTTATTTCAGAAAATCTTCTTCTGAAAAAGCTGATAGATCTCAAGTGCTTTAATTATTATATTTACTAGTTTTTTCATCCGATGAGCATCATTTCGAGCAATAAATTCTGTAGCTTAAGACTTTCCGCACTTGTAAAGTTAAATTTTAAATAAGTCACGTATGTTTTACTTTTACCGGCTTTAAAAAGAATTTTATTATTAAAACAAAAAATTTATTTATTTTTTCTCGTAGCGTTTATGCATTTCATTTTTAAGACGTGTTATTTAATCAGTGGGCGAATGATAACATCTCCCATTTTGGAAATAGTTAGTTGTCAATTTGACACTGACATGACATACGTCACTATCACTCCAAGGTAAATATGTCTTTCATTGCCGCTGATTGTATTAATCAATTTTGTAACTGACTCATCATAAATTTTTCCGCTTTATCTATTTTTTTTTACTTCATTTATAATCAGATAAATAATCATTAATTAAATGATTGTGGGTATATCACTATTAT
>KZ806895.1:340690-351612 GCA_000696205.2 Oncopeltus fasciatus | reverse complement strand
CGTTTCCTTTCAATAACTAGAAAAAAAAATTAAATAAATAAATAAAAATGAATTACTTTAGAAATTATTTTTACGCCTGAGCAATCTAATGTACGCAAGGAAATGAATATCTTAAAAATCCTTTACATTTTAAAAAAAAAGTTTCCTTAGTCATTCATTTGCATTTCAAAGTTTTCTTGTTGGTGTGAATCATCAGTAAAACATTACAACTAAGACGAAATATGATTTATTTGTATTACATTGACCTGCGCAATAAGTATATTTAAAATTAAGATAAATTAAGCATATAATCTTCTCAAATAAAAAGGAGGGTCCTTTGACATCACAAATTGATTATTGTTGTTATCAGTAGCTGATAGAGATAAGAATTTCTAATGAAATATGGTCAGGATCGTTAGACGACCAGAGGATCGTCATATACCTCGCCTGGGATACCCAAGTGTGACGTCACAGCTGCGCCCCCACCTGTGTGATTCCCTCACTCACGCCAACCTGTCTTCTTTGCCTCCTTTATTATAGAATGACGCCTACGTGATCTCCAGTCTTAGTCTACCGCTTGAGCCCTCCAACTTCGCCAGGCGTCCACGGATCAGTTGTCCTTCCTTCCTGCTGCGGTCTAGTCTGCGAGAAGGATCCACTTGACGTCTTTTTATACACTATAATATACCAGTGAAGCTAAAAATATTTTCAAGATGCCCAAGTCAAAGTCATTGACGAAACTCGCGAAATATTTGAAAAATAAGACGAAGGTATAGTTGTTTATTTATTGTAAAACTATTAACACCAGTCACAATATTACTATACGAACTGTGTCTACAAATTATTTGTTTTGTAAATGTATAATGAATTTATTTGCCACTGAGTTATTTTTTTAAATAATTTAAACTTATTTTTAAAAATAATCGAATTTATGCATGTAACTTAGTTTATCTAAGCTCTTCAAATTGTTTCTTATTTCATTTTTTTTTTTTATCTTGGAGAAAATATATTATTTATTTAGGTTATTCTTTATTATGTGTGTGTGTGTGTGTTATTTTTGTGTGTGCGTGAGTGTTTACATATTCCTCCTATGCAACCACTTAAAATCATGGGGGGAAGTTATCTGCAGGAGCCACCCTATTCAAAACAAAATACCCTGTTATTGTTTTCATTATTATTGTTATTTCACTTAAACATTTTTATATACACGTATATAGCACCAATTAATTATCACCATTCATTTGTCTTAAACACGCTCCTAAGGAATCTTATTTTGTGAAATAACTAACAAAGGCAACTAGATATTTTAGGGAAATCAATTTTTTCCTTAATGTAGATCAAAGTAATTTTTAAATGTTCCAGGTTTTTTTCTTTTTTTTTTTTTCTATTATTTGCATTACAATTGTTACGGGCTCAAATGGATAACAGTTTAAATCAGAATATTTGGAAAGGGGCTAATGAAAAAAAAAAGAAAATAGTTATTTTAACAGCTTCTCACTCTCGCTAAAATTACCTTTGTATGTTCCAATTTCGCTCATTGTTTGTGTACTTGTTTGGGGGTAGGAGATAAGAGTCCCTTTCTCCAAAACCTTTACTACTCAAGTTGAGAATCGCCACTTTCAGAACTAGTTATATAGGGGTAACAGTTTTTGCGTAATCTTTCATTTACGCAAGGATTGAAATTTATTATCCTGATAGCCCGCTTACACTTTATTCTCCACATTCTCAGAATTTTAAATAGATTTTTTTATTTAGAAATCTTATAATGGTTATAAATAATAATGACAGCAATCAATTTCAATTAACTTATTTATTAGCTTCACGATTACTAAAAAATCTGATTTTGTATCTCTCTGTCTGTCTCTCTCTCTCTCTCTCTCTCTCTCTCTCTCTCTCTCTCTCTCTCTCTCTCTCTCTCACACACTCTCGCTCTCGCTCTCTCTCTCTCTCTCTCTCTATCTCTCTCTCTCTCTCTCTCTATCTCTCTNAGTTCACTGACTGGTGAAATTTCATACTTCAGGGCCAAATTGGTAGAAAAGATTGGAGAATGTAACATGGGAGTACATAGACTACGCCCTGAATATCCCATAGAAATCAGACATTTTTTCGGCGAAATGAGCACAGGACAAGTTTTCTTTTTTTTAAAATTAAATATAGAGTTTTCTGAAATCAGAAACTCCTCATCCATATACACATTCACTCCTACTGTTTACGAATCTCTCTCTCACCCTCTCTCTCTCTTCTCACTCTCTTCCTCTCTCTCACTCTCTTCCACTCTCTCTCTCTCTCTCTCTCTCTCTCTCTCTCTATCTCTCTCTATCTATCTATCTCTCCCCCTCCCCCCTTCCTACCTCCCTCCCTGTTCCGTTGCGCCACTCTTACGTCACATGAGTGTGACTTCCATAAGTCCCATATCTGAATTTCTCCTTAGGGATTAGCACTCATATTTCTCATTTGTGCATATGTCCTCTATTTCTTCCTATTTTCATCAGGTTATATTTTCCCCGTAAGACGGTTGTATTGCATCACAGTTAGCTCACTGTTTCGTGTACTCCGTTTACTCTCATATTCAGTTAATTTCACTATTTCCTCACTGTTCAACAGCTAAATATAAATTTTAAAAATCCCATCTTATAGTTTTATAAGACTCCTTCCTTTCCAGCGCTTTCCCTGTTGCCTTGTGTCCTTCTATTTACTTTTTATTTCTTATTTTCCCTAAAAGTAGATATTTGACCAATGTAACATGTAACGAGCACTAGTTCGCGATGTGTGCATATATTTGTTTTCAGTTTTAGCGTTCCTTCTCTAGACAGTCAACTTTCTCTTCATTTTATTTCATGTAATTAGTATTTTCTTCTCTGATTTTCCCAACAAATAGATTTATTATAGATTATTCAAGTTCTTTATCTGTGAAGCTTAATGCGTCGCTTATCCTTCCTATCGCCAGCAATACACATCACTTCTATATCCTCCTTCGCTTACTCATCCTTCCTCTCGATGCCGTAATGGGGACAGCGTTAGACACTCCTGACGGCACCAACTTTCTCCGGGTCGGTTCGTTGAACCCCAGCTCCACACACTACCGGATACCCGTACGCCACGCATAAGAGTATGTCTTCTGATCCTTAGCTGATATTGGACAAGTCTGTCTCCTCCACCAGGATTGGCAGATTACAACCTCTTACACAAGCTCCACAGATGGGACATCACACCCTCTCGCGTTATCCAGTTTGTTCTTCATTCGCTCCTTTTTCTTTCTATGGACTCTGTGGCGAATTTCTAATGTGTGTTTGTCGATCAGCAAAGTCTAGTGTCTTACAGCTGTAATAAAGGTTCGCAGAGGTTTCTCAGCTGTCTTTGCCAATAGTTCAGAGGGATTTAACTTAACTAAGAGCCAGGGTTATCTTCTAAGTGGAGTCCCTTTCTTCCCCACAGGAAATAAACCAATAAACCATAAAATACATTAAGTTGGTAAACTTATACGATTGCTTCGCCACATTGAAAATGTTATGGGAGTGATCATTTTATATTTCTCCAGTTACCAGAGCCTTTACACTCCCTCTAGTACTTTCTGTGCTTAACATATTAATGAAAAAAAATTAAGTTTATAAATATCTATCTATCTATGTATATATCAACTTCAAATATCTATATCTATGTATCAACTTCATATTTGGACAAGAACTCATGCTGACATTTCAAAATTTGTTAGAAACTAGGTACTTTTAGTTTCGAAAGCCATCAGCAGTATTTTGGAATTCAATGTATTATAGCTTTCTATTCTCCCAGGATTAATAACCTTTTATTGGGTTCAACGACCGGCCTTTGGAAAGTTTTATATATACTCATAATTGGCGGTTTTGTATCCATTAGTAGACCGTTTATTATGCCGGCGATTATTGACCAAGTGGCAGACTAAAATGCCTTTTTGAACTGGCAGGAGCTTGATTCGGAAGAGCCACAGTAATTTGAGGTTAGCTTAGCCTTTTGAAGGTGGTTTCGTAACCAACTTGTTACCTCCAGGACAGCTGCTTTCACCATTTATTGCAAGCCAATTTATTGTAACAATTATTATTACACTATTTGCATAGATGTCGAAGGGATTCATTGAATCAGAATCATGAAGCTTCAGTGCACCTTAATATCTTATAACAATAATAACGATAACCACTGTCATTATTAGATTTTTTTTTTGTTAAGGTTCGATCAAGGTAGATAAAAAAAATACAAATTTTAAAAATGTGTATTTTAAAAATTACCTGCCAACGTTTTGGCTTGCATTGTAAGCCATCTTCAGGGCCACCATTGATGGCGAGAGGGTCACTTTCATGACATTCGTAGTATTTTCATAGTATTTCCCATTTTCATGACGACGTCCCCTCTCACCTTCATGATAGCCCTGAAGATGGCTTACAACGTAAGCCGAAAAGATGGCAGATAATTTTTAAAATACACATTTTTTTAAATTTGTATTTTTTTTTATCTACCTTAACCAAACCCCAACAAAAAAAAACATCTAAAAGTAATATCTACAGTAAAAAAAAAATTCTGCGTNAAAAAAAAAAAAAAAAAACTCCATTTGAACAGATAACGAATGTCTTTCCAAAGACAAACAATTGTAACATTTTTTTTTTTTACTCATTCTTTTTTTATTTAAACTTTGATATTTAAATTCTATGTAGTAAATTATGTAATAATATAACTATAATAAAATGAATTATAAAAATTTGAAAAAATATCTATCTTGCATAACATTAAATCTTACAACAATGATAGACAGGAAATAATGACCCTCAGTGGTGGCCATGCCTTTAAATAAGAAAAAATAAAAAAATTATATGTAGCAATACAAGGAGTTGTATAATCGATTATAGCAGGATCACACAATTGGGCGTTATATGTGTGACATGTGTTAAGTACTAAAGAAGGATTCGCCAGCCTCTCCGATGGTATTGTAGGCATCTATCTACAGCTAACTCTAATGAATTATGTATGCAATTATTAACTGATAGTGCATCGTTATAATAACAACCCATTGATACTATCAGTATTATTTTCAGATGACACTTTTTTATAAATTAATTACAATCACCTGTTCAGAGTCTATTGTTTTAAAATTTATTATTTCAGATTTTTTTCTTTTGTCAATAGTTTTATTTAGGTTATAACAAAAGCAATTGCGATTCAATTTTTTAGTATTCAAAGCGGTTATGTACAGAAAGGTATCTGGATTATTTAGTATTCTCAATTATTTATGTGAAGCAGTTATAACTAATAGTATTTTTGCAAGATAGTGAACGGATTTATTAATCCTCGTATATTAATTTTTAGCAGTTTTTTTTTAAAGTAATTGTTTGCCCAGTTTTCTGCGTGTTTAAATTATGCATGATAAATGTGTGCTTTGTATTTATTTGAGTATATTAATATTTTCCATTCTAGTTTTTTCTCAATGTAAAATCATAAACGCTTTTATCATTTTATACTAGTGTTTACTATGGCTGTTAAAGATATTAGGCCGAGTTCGCTGACATCGCTGCATTCTCGAATCGGCTTCAAAGGGGTCCGCCTAATTATTTGTGCAAGTATATATTATAATGTGGTCAGGTTTCATATTATTGGTCAATAAAGATTTATCACATAACCTTCAATTCTTGTGAACATCGATAGCGCATCTCAAATCAATTTTTGTAAACATTTTCATCAAGTACTCCAAAAAATCCTTATAAATATTGACTTACATTATGAGTGGCAGTCTCACAAATATAAAAGTAGGGGGGGGGGGGGGGATTTAAAGTACTTGAGGTGACATTTATTTCCTAAGTGGCTCTTAATAGAAACTTATGGATCCTAAGAAATACAGTGTTGTTTTTAGATTATTTTCATTTCGAGTTCTTTAAGAGTACTGTTAGAACTCTTAATTTCAAATACTTATTAAATGTTAAAGTTTCATAATGAAAGTTTGTTATAGATATTAACCATATTTGTATTATTAAACGGCATAAAAGCGTCATTGTCATCTGTATGAGTTAGATATGTAGAATAGCTGCTATAGGAGATTACTTATTTCCTCGTTGTCGTTTAGCGGCAATCGCCACAAGTCCATCGTCGGCTGTCTCAGCAAAGAGTTTAAATTGTCCCCTGCTATGAGGGACCTCCTTGGACCCGAGCGAAATATTGGCAAACGCTGCTGTGGACTAGGTTCAAATGTTCACTTCACCATCCAGGCCAAGGATAGACAGAGAGTTACAGGTGCTTCGGGAGTCGTTTGTGATTCACATTTGACCTAAATCTCTCTCCTTATAACGCATTCCTTGTACTTGTTATACGTCATAAATTAATTTTCAGGAAATTCTACTTGTTAGAAAAGTTTTTATGTTTTTTTTAAAATTTGAGTCAATCAAATCAATTTTTTTTTTTAAACGTGAGTGTTTATGAAGTATTTTTTTTTTAATTATTTAATAATCAGTCAAATTAAATTAAATCACTTTTCTTATTTTTTATTATTTCCTTTTTTCATTTATTATACTGCTCAGTTTTTGGCTGTGTTCAGATGAACACTGCAGGTATCCTGTGATTTGTCTTTCCATTGATGCTGATCCTTAATTGAGTAAATAATATTAAAAAAATAAATTATTTTTATGACTTCTAGTTTTGTAAATAAGTAATCATTTCGCTTAGCATGAATTGCTTTTAAAGATTAGAAATTCATTTATTTTTAAATCTCTCCCTTGCTACAATCTTTAGAGTGATGTATTTTATTAAATTTTCTTCTGTATTAATACTGTGTCACTAAAAATAAATTACTGCTACTTCAAGTTATCAACAAACAATTTTTTTTTTTTTTTAGATCACATTATTATCTTACTTCATTTGACAAGTATTTTGTTCTTTTATATTATGGTGCAATTGTGGAGTACTATTAATTACCCATATTATTTGAGTATTTTTGTGTTATAGGTTCTGTCGATGAGCGGAGAGCTGAGGCGGGCCCTCTATGCCTCTGCTGCCTCTCTTGACCTCGAGTCCTGCCTTCCTGATCTCCATGGAATCACCGAGATACTCACCGAAGAGCATAGGAAACAGCTTTACAGGCATCTTCCAGCCCGAGCTGAAGGTTAGAAAAATAATTTTGAACTCCTTAAAATAATCTATCAGATTTTTAATAAACTAAGAGGGATATTTGAGATGGATACCACTTTTAAAATGTAAACTACTCCTTAGTAGTTTTTTCTAGAATCAATGCATGTTCAGTAGAAAAATAACCTTATCTCTATACTATTGATTCTTATTTTTCAGTTTGCTAGTCCATCGAGCTTGATATCAATTTTTATATTTACTACATAATATAGCTGTATCTATTAGTATATTCTAGTAATACTTTAGCCAAATAAATTTTATTAGAACTTTGAAGTTTACATATTGCAATATGCTTCACTATTCAAAATTGGATGGTATTTTATCTTGTTAAAATAAAAGTATTTTACTTTCAACAAAATAAAATATTCACCTGACTAATTTTTGAACAAGAAATAGTTTTGCATCAATAAATGAAACAAAGCAACAATATCAATTTCATTGCTATATTAATTATGTAATGTGCTATTAATGAGCAATTGTCCTATTTATCCTTTATAAAATATTTGTGTACATGAAGGAGTATGTGCCTAAAATATTTTTTCTTATTTTTCAGGCTATATATGGACATTGGTATTTAGTACATCACAACATGGTTCCTCTCTCAATTCCTTGTATAGGAAGATGTCTAGAGTGGAGAGTCCCATTCTTATGGTGATCCAGGATACTGACAGCAATGTCTTCGGTGCTCTTACCTCGTGTTCTCTCAAGGTACATTCTAATTTTATAATCATCCTATAATAAGAATCTGCCATTTAATAATTTTTTTTTCTCTTTTCTGATTAGAAAATTTAGAATAATTAGTTTTAAAAGAATGGATTGTCTTTCCTTAAGAACCATCATAATCTTTTGAGATTATGAATTTTCAAACCTTCCATTGTCCGTCTTCATTGGTTTCTGCAAACCATCTGTTGGCCAACAGATGGTTTGCAGAAACCAATGAAGACGGACAATGGAAGGTATGACAGTTCTATATTCATTGGTGGTGGAAATAACCTTTTAGATTATTTACCTATAAATAAAGTTTGGGTTTCAGGTACACCCCTACTCCTAGATTTTCATATCAGCCATGTCACTCCTGAAATGTTTCTTTTGTCATTTAACGAAAGTATCATTACTGCGAACTAATTATTACCTTCGTATCATCGAACACATTTTTTCGCACATGACGTATCAGGTATCGCCCACTTCTATTCGTCCGATTTCGCTCAAGAAGGATCATTTCCTTCCTTCACGGATTTATAAATACGAAATGTCAAATTTAATCCGGTATAACTAAAAAAAAAAAAAAAAAAGTGTGTGTGTTTTAGATACTATATACTATATTAAATTAATTTTCCAAAATAATATGTCATAATAACAATGAAAGTAAAAACATTTCTATATAATTATTACTATTTCTAACAAACTTAAAATATAACTATTTAACAACTTAAAAACTTATACTTTCGATGCTTATCAACTTTACTTAAAAACTCACACTTAACAAATATACTTTACAATTAACAACTTACATGGTTGGTGGTTCGTTGGCCCTCAAATGTTACGCGAAAGAAATTAGATAGGAAAAAAAGAATACTCCAAAACTATTGGGTAATTATTTNTTATTTTTATTTATTTATTTTATTTTCCTTTTGTTCCCTTATTTAATTAATTATTATTTCATTTCCTTAACACCTTATAAGTTTAAGTTAATTTTTTTCTCTCGTAATAAATTCCTTATTTTATTTGGGTAAAACATACAATATTATCTTAATTACTTTGAGAAAAATTTTGATTTTACAAATGAAAGTTAAATTTCATATTTTTTCTTCATTATATCTTTCCTTGATATTTACCATAAGAAAAAAAATGTTAAAGAAAACCTCTGCTATTTTGTAAGTTTGATTGTTTCTTCATAATCTGTGTTTTTTCCTTAACTTTTTTTTTCTTCTTTGGAATATTGCCCAAAAGTAGACATTATAATCGAGTTATAATAAAATTTGTAGTTTTCCTCCTGAGGAGTTAGCCTGCTACCTGGGTATTCTCGAAAATGTTTTCCTTAAAACTGTTAAAATCAAAAAATGTTGAATGGATATTGCAAATTATAATTAGATCAGAAGGTACTAGTATACTCATAATATGTAGACATACAGCCAAGTCAAAACCTTATAAGTCTCTAGTTAGTTGGCAGTTTGTGTGGGTATATATAATATTCTAGTGCCACTGATGATTATTACTCTTTATAATTATTAATGCTTATCTCTAATTTTGTTATTATTTTTGCAGGTCTCCGACCATTTTTACGGCACAGGAGAAAGCTTACTCTTTAGGTTTGCTCCAGAATGCCAAGTTTATAATTGGACCGGAGACAATATGTTCTTCATTAAGGGAAATAAAGAGTCTCTTTCAATTGGTGCTGGAGAGTAAGTACTAATTTTTACCTGTCCTTTTTAAATTCTTACACATTTAATAAGTGCTTTGTGGCTCCTCTATGAAATGTTGAGAAAAAAAGGAAACTTTTTTTTTTTTTTTTGTATGCCTTTTCTTATTTCTACAGTTTCAAGCTTGCATTTGTCCATTTTTGGGAATTCAACATTTTACTAAACACTAAAAATAAATTATAAGCTTTTTATTTGTGAATTAGATATTAACTATAATTTAATTTAATTATTAATTAATATANCATTTATTTAATGTTATGTTATCATATTTTATATGCTCAATGTAAATATATGAATTCTTCATCTGATTAAAAGAATTTTGACTTGAAATTTTAATAAATATAACAACAGGATCATAAATTAACTATTTAGAAATATAGAACATTAATTTGATAAAGTTATTCCCACTTGATGAAACACCAACACTTCTTGTAGAAGGAATTGAAAATGTAAATTATTAATTTATCATTTAGTACCTACCCTAGCAACCATAGGTTAGAACACACAAGTGACTCTCCCTTCATTATCCCCATAGCCCTGAAATTCAGGCCGAAACAGCAAAAAAAATGAAACCATATTTGTTCATCAATTTGTTTTTTATTTAGTAATAAACCTTTGACCAAACCTCAACTTTCTTCTCCTCCTGAAATTATTAACATTAATGAAGAAGAAAGAATGATTTTGCCTAAATGAAATCTAATTAATGAAATTAGATTATATAAAACATTATTACTGGGTATTGTGAAATATTAAAGCAATATGACCCAGTAAAATTCCCTCATTCTAATACAAAGACTCTTTCAGTATTTTCATAACTTACAAAGATAATATGGATGTAGATTATTTACTGTATTTATTTGTGCAACATCTTATTTTTATTAAAATATAAACACTAAACCATAAATTATCATAAATTTCTATGATATAATAATTACTAATGTCCAAAGAAATATTTTATTTCCACCTATGGAGTGTGAGTGTTAAGAATTTCAAATTCTCTTATATGCATTATTTTTTTAATGCTATTTTGATATATTTTTATATATTAGGACATTTATCATTTAATTGTGTTGCAAGATGATTAATTTATTTTTTTCATTCTTTTCAGTGGCAAGTTTGGCCTGTGGCTAGATGGTGACCTTTACCAGGGCAGGTCTGAATCTTGTTCCACCTATGGAAATGAACCTTTGTCACCTCAGCTGGACTTTGTTGTGAAAACCCTCGAGTGCTGGGCATTTATATAAACTCAGTACTCTCTCACCTTTGTGACCTTTAGCAACTGTCAATTCTGTTTCACTGAAACGTCTTGAATTTCGTAAATATATATATATATAAACACCTATATATAATATACATATATATTTCATTACCCTGACTCGCATATTC
>KZ806895.1:317868-340611 GCA_000696205.2 Oncopeltus fasciatus | reverse complement strand
TATATATATTTATAAGAATAGATAAGTTTGAGAGTTCATAAACACTATTGTTGTGTGCAGATAGAGAATTGTATATTTTTGTTAGTTTTGAATGGTGTCAAATGGAGTATATATATAAATGTCTATTTCTGTGTGCAAGCCCCTCTTCAAGGTACTGTCAATGCTTACTAAATCTCCATGCCTACAGTTACCTGACCAATGATTTATAACATTTGATAATTCATGTATTGTCTTGACCAGGAGAGCGGTATTGTTCATAATCGACTTTGTTAATATTATACATATATATATAAATATATAAATATTTGTTAATGTTATTTAATAGATTTGTTTAACTTATGTAAGTAAGTGTGTGTGTAAGAATTATTTATCTAGACGCCTGATTTAACTGACTGTATCGTAATGTTAATGATTAAAATCCCAATTTCAAAAAGGTTCTAGTAACAGTTTTTTGAGATATCATCTCTTGACTGATATCCTTCAGGAAAGTTGAAAGAATTTATTGTATAAGGTCAGTAAGGTATATAACTATTTTTAAAAAATCTGCATAAAAAAATAAAAAAAATTTTATGAATAAAAATGAAGATTCTGCTAGTCATTGCAGCATAATTTTGTATTTAGAGCTGAAGTATTTTGGAGATCTGTACTTGTAAGATGTCATCTCACTGAATGCTAATGCTAAAAATACTTAAAGAGGCCATCTTAGCACTAGTTATGTTTGTTTTTAATGTTAGTTTCTTCTTTAAGATTTTATGTTGAATTACTTTTAGTTGTTAGCCGCTTGCCATGGAGCTGAGTAGCTGCAAGTGAATGTTAATGTACTCACTACTAAAGGTTGCATACCTTGTGCTTGACTAGGGGTAGTTGAACAGCATAGCAATGAAGTTAGATAGTCTAATTACTACTCATATTTAGCTTGTAAAGTATATTATCGATAAATATTTATAAATATCATTTAGATCTGAGTAATTACCTTTCTTAATTCCAGTATTATTATGTTGACTATTTATGTATGTTTTCATGCACTAATAATACTGTTGTGTTACATTCACTTAGAATTGTCTTATTTTAATTCATTTTTACTATGTAAAATAATTATAAATATGTTTAATAAAATATAATTTACATGGTTTCTTATGTTGAGTTTATTTTTATTTATTTATTTTATTTTCCTTTTGTTCCCTTATTTTTATTATTTTATTAATTTTTAATTTTTTCACTTATTTAATTTTTGAAAAATTGTACTTTAGATTGGAATGTATTTCTCGAATCTAATAAATGTCTATTAGAAGTCATATAATCCGATGTTATACTAACGAACTATCTATATGTTGAATAAAATGGTAGTAGTTATGCGTTAAAATTGTGTTGGGAATGTGTGTGGGTTTAATTCTGAAATTTACCAACAGAAATCTTGTTCTTAGGCATTGCAGATGCTGACTGTTCTTTACTTGAGAAGTGATTTGTGGGATCTATTTCGCTTGGCGCTAACTTTTCTTCCCCTTTTTATCCTTTTATTTTTTATTATTTTTCAATATTTAAAATTATATTTAAAATGATGCATTCACTAAAGGTTAATTTATATTTACTGAATGAATTTATTATTCAAGCCAGAATGAAAAATGTTCTCATGCAGGGATAAAAATTTGATGTAATATTATTGGACCATTGTGATATGCTTATGAGGGTAATAATTTGAAATGAAACTTTGAAATTTATCTGTATATAGTTACTTATTATTTTCCATTTTAAAACTATTTTTATCATTTATTTAATGTTATGTTATCATATTTTATATGCTCAATGTAAATATATGAATTCTTCATCTGATTAAAAGAATTTTGACTTGAAATTTTAATAAATATAACAACAGGATCATAAATTAACTATTTAGAAATATAGAACATTAATTTGATAAAGTTATTCCCACTTGATGAAACACCAACACTTCTTGTAGAAGGAATTGAAAATGTAAATTATTAATTTATCATTTAGTACCTACCCTAGCAACCATAGGTTAGAACACACAAGTGACTCTCCCTTCATTATCCCCATAGCCCTGAAATTCAGGCCGAAACAGCAAAAAAAATGAAACCATATTTGTTCATCAATTTGTTTTTTATTTAGTAATAAACCTTTGACCAAACCTCAACTTTCTTCTCCTCCTGAAATTATTAACATTAATGAAGAAGAAAGAATGATTTTGCCTAAATGAAATCTAATTAATGAAATTAGATTATATAAAACATTATTACTGGGTATTGTGAAATATTAAAGCAATATGACCCAGTAAAATTCCCTCATTCTAATACAAAGACTCTTTCAGTATTTTCATAACTTACAAAGATAATATGGATGTAGATTATTTACTGTATTTATTTGTGCAACATCTTATTTTTATTAAAATATAAACACTAAACCATAAATTATCATAAATTTCTATGATATAATAATTACTAATGTCCAAAGAAATATTTTATTTCCACCTATGCATATGTTACTATTATTCATTATTGATGAAGTCCAATAAGGGTTTACCTGTGATATTTACTTTTCAAATTTAAAAGTTTCCTGGTGCCATTGGAATAGATTTACCACAGAATAAACCCTCAAGTTAATGCAGCAAGAGGTAGGCTGGACTGCATGTGAAGTTTAACAGTGTAACAAATTAAACAAACGCTTAAGTCATAATAACCTCATCGAGAGTGATTTTACCATAATCTTAGTCAGAATTTAAACTCTTACTACTTTATTACAGACACATATGCATTAATACCTCTTGCATTAGTCTTAAGTAATTCTCAAAGCAGAGAAAAGAGATTTACTGTTATTCAGCTTCCAGAATTTTTGTTGTTTATTTGCAATAAAATTCTTCAAAATTGTTTGTAGAAAGTGATAGTTTGCAACAATCTTTAAGCTGATAATATTTATCTATATCATAGTATGTATTCAATGTGATGTTTATTAGTAATTAGCCTATCCATTTACAATTTAAGGTAGAGCAAATAGCACTCTAGATTACTTCTTCAAGACCTTATTATTAAATAAGGTGTGTAATGTTTCATTGATAATTCTTGAGTTAATTTATACTATACATTTAATCAAAAAGAGACCCAATAAGTAATTATTCACCGTTGCCTTGATGTTTTATAACTGTAAGAAAAAAGTGTCCCTGATTCTTAAAGATTTTTATTCTTTTCACTTTCAACAACTTTCTCCACAGACAAGTAAATCTATATTACAATCAATCTTTGAAAATTTTTCCTTTTAAAAACAAAAAAATGAGTAAATACTCTTGAAGATACCTAGAAAATTTTATTTTTGCAATTTAAAGTTCAAATATTATTCTATATAGAATGCAGTATTTCTGGTCAAGAAACTAATTTGCTAGGAAAAAAATATAAAAAAAATTTAGCCAACCATCTATTTATCAATATTGTTTAACTTTACAATTAGATAATAATTACATATTTTTGACATTCAGTTATTCGGTCAATGGATTTGTTTAATTATAAATCCCTTCAACATTTCATCAAAATGAATCTACCCACATACAAATTTTAAAGAAAATATTAAAAAACAGAGGAACCCTATCTATATAATATATAGAAGTTGGGCATTTCCAAGCAAAATGTTCTACTTTGAGCAGGAAGAAATAACTGCTCCAAAGATATTTAATAATAAAATAAGACTGGTTACTGAAATGTATAACAGTCTTTGATATTTACCTTCATTTGTTTAGATAGGGAAATAGGACCATAATATACCCAAAAGACACAGATATTTTACTATTAATTGTAATATTACTCGTATTCAGAATAGAATTTGTTTTTCTTATAATTTGAAAATGGCCTCTAAGGAATAATAGGGAGAAATTCATCAGGTCAATTTTTCATTCAAAGCTATATATAAATCTTAAGATAAGTTCAATTAGCCAGATTTCAGTTTTTCTAATAATAATTACAAAAACTGAAAAAATATCTTAATTGTAACCAAATAATTTGTTTAATTCATCTTAGGGAAAGTTGAAGGTGTAACATTCTTGCTCAATGAAAACAGAAATGAACTAATATGCTGTCAGTGGTTATATTATTTACAAATATTTTTCACATTTATAAAATTTCAAAAAAAATTTGGTGTGGTTTAAAAAAATATTTTGGAAATTTCTCATTGTGTCTTAAATATTATTTCATTTGACTCATTGAATTGTTTATTTTTTATAGCAAAATAGCTTTGTCTTCTGTTGTTTTATTATGTGATAATTCAAGATGCTATTTTTTATACATTGTCCTCTCTAGTTTTTGTATTTCTCAATTAAAAATATATTTCCTGATCCTTTCGAATTCATGCCCAAAAATGTTATTTCTCAATTAAAAATCTATTTCCTGATCCTTTCAAATGTATGCCCAAAAATGTTATTTCTTTAGTGTTGAGCCATTAAGTCAACCTCGCAAGTATTATTCTATAAGAAAATATTAAAAATTTATTTCAAAACTTTGGAGTTTGTTCAGAAAGTTTAAATTTTTAAAAAATTTACTTTAGACAGTTTTTCAGCTATAAATCACAATGAAAGGATATTTTTTATTTAAACAAAGTCAATAAAGAATTTTTTTTTATCTTTCTTATTCGTTCATGCTATTATTAGCACATTAAAATTGATTTCATTCTTTAAATTAAATTTTAAAGAAATGGTTTAAAATATTAAACTGAGGATAAAGAACCTAATTATACCATTGTGCATATTTAAAAAAATTATCAATAGCTAGATTGTTTTGTTTATTTCTCACAGATAATACTAAATTTATTCAATCCAACTAAAACAAAATATTGAAATACAATTGCTTACCTAAAGCAATTTCCTGGGGCTTGAATACAAATTTGACTTTTATTGCTTGGAATATGACATTTCAATTGTTATGTAAACATTTATTTAATCACATTTCAATTGTGTATTCTATCCTTGTAATATATATGTTCTATTTGTCTGTATATACAATAGAGCCTACAATTAAAAAAAAAAAAAATACAGATTAAATTTGGTAATTGTGCTTCTCAATGTTATTCATTGGAAGATCCAATTATCATTATCTCAACTACTATCTATTAGCTAAAATCAGGTGAGAAGAAAGAGATTTATAGGGGGACCAAAGTGAAAAATTATGTCTTCATTATTATTATTATTATTACTATTAGAAAAAATATGTGAAATAAAATTTGATAACCTTTAAGATACATTAAATTTCCAAGAAACAAAGCTTAATCAGGGAAATATTTAGGAATATAAATTAATTTAGAGATGTAAGTAGTCCTCACACTTCATTGCCTAGGTAGATAACTATTTTTAGTGCAAGGGAACAGAATAAAAAATCTAACTGTCCCAGCCAGGACTCGAACCTGGATCCCCTGCTATCCGGGCCGGTGCATTTACCACTTATGCTACCGGGACAAGTCTGATAAGTTACTAGTGTCGAGAGTCCAACCTCCGAGGCCGACGAATATATCGCTCATGCTCGGAGGAGCTGACATTGTCAAGCTGTTTAAATGACTCTTCTTAAACAACTTATCAGACTTGTCCCGGTAGCATAAGTGGTAAATGCACCGGCCCGGATAGCAGGGGATCCAGGTTCGAGTCCTGGCTGGGACAGTTAGATTTTTTATTCTGTTCCCTTGCACTAAAAATTATCTAAATTTACGTGGGATTAAAGACCACAAAATAAATAATATTTATAAAACTAGGTAGATAACCTTCTCCTTTTTCTCTTGGCTTCCAAGATCAAGTTACCCTTACACTCTTACATATCTCATAAATATCTGTTGATGAAATTTGCTTCACTTCTGATCTGATTTTAGTTTAGATTATTCATGATGAAGAAAAATTCTTAATTACTTTTATTGTTCAATGTAACATGCATTTGTGAATATCAAATTGAAATATTTCATTAAACTATCTCATTGCTACTCCTTAGAGTTGAAAATAGCTTTAGAATTTTTAATGTCAGTTGTATAAATATTTAAATATCTCTCTTAACACAAATGTGCCCATGAAGCAGTCAGAATTCAATAACGTATTCAATTATGTGCTTTCTGTAAATGCTTCCTTCTCCAACATAAAGTGTTTCTTCTAATCATTGAGAAGAACAAAAAAAATTTTTTTCCTTACTATTCTATTATGAAAATAAAGCTCATCAGAAATAGTGTGATAATAAAATGAAAATTTATTGAAATAGATTAGAGTGATTATTAATGTATTATTTCTATGTAAAATTAAATGCTATATTTTTTTGAAACTTTTTCTTATCTGGTATTAATGAATTATTTGACTATTTAAATTAAATTTCCACAAACATTTTTTATTATCTAATATTTGCTTGGGAATTAAGAAATCCATAAGCGTATGCCCTCTCAAAAATATTGGTGAAAGGTTATTTCCAGGAATAAAGCAATGTTTGTTGAACTAAATAAAAAATTTTATGTAGATATATGTATGTAATTTTTTTTTAAATTACTCCTAAGTCCTTTATGTTAAATTCATATATTTTTTATGTAAAAATTAATTATTAAATAATTATTATTATTNCACCTTTTACCTTTTATACCTTTTACGACCTTCAATAACTTGTCCTTTTCACATGGCCAAGCTACAAACATTCCTGCATTTATCTTATTTATATTATATTTTTATTTTAAATCAAACAAAATATTTGACAAATTTAATTTCTATCCTTACTCAATAAGAACCGGATACAGTGCATTTAAACATGTAACTTTTCCTTATTAACACTACAAAATCTTAAGCTGTTTTACATTGAAGGCTGAAAAGCTATGTAAAATTTAAGACATTGGTTTCTATTAAATAAATTAAATTTTATATTATTCAATTTTGGGATTTGAATCAAATCCTAATAAAAACTAATTTGTAAACAAAAAATATTTTATTATTGCCAACATTTGGGCCTTATATTATTCATTATTAAGTTTTGAATATTTTTAGTTTTAGTATTTATAATTAATTACTAGTTGGAACCAAAATTAAAATATTTGTAGTAAATATTGTTTCAAAATGTTTTTCAAAAAGGTAGCATATAGTATCTTCCTCTTCTTCTTTTTCTTCTTGTATTCCAAAAGCAGATTGATCAATCCTGCTCCCAATAACTGCTAACCTGTGATTTCTTACTGTAAACTGATGAATCAAATTAATCTGGAGGCAATTTTATTTTCCTAACTAGGAAATGATACTGCAACTTAAACCTCCCATTGGAACCGTAGCACCACGACTCCCTCTTGAGCAAGTTTTATACTTAAGTTGGGAGTCAAGAATACAAGCCTGGTACTCTCGATTATGTTTGGGTTGAGCTGGAATTTTAACCCTAGTTTTTAAGTTAATATATGGATCAATCAATGATTTCTGATAATATAATTTTGTCAATAAGGATGAACACCATTTGTCAAATTATTCTTAATTTCAACTAAGCAAAAATTTTAAGATTGTTCCACAAAATCAAAACCCTGTTCTCCTCAGAAAAGTTTTTTAACTAATTTGAATCTTCTAGAGAGCTAGAAAAAAAAAAAAATCTCTACCTCAACCTGGGATCAAACCCACATTCCGGGCAGGATGCGTTAATCAACTACTAAGCCGGATAGTAGTGACCCAGGTTGTGTTACTGGCTGAGATAGAGAGTTTTTTATCAAGCTCCCTGTTTAAAGCTCATGAAAAGTAGTTAATGAGTGCTTCTGACTCATATGGTTTTATATAGTTTTTGTAGCTGAACCATGTATATTATTGAAGGTCATAAATCTATGTTATTAATGATGATGGACTTTATGTAATTAAAATATCCAAATACTTAGACTGAAATAGTTTGTTTAATTGAAACTAACTTCAGGTCCAGCCCTCAAAATATATCTCCAACTCAATTACTTAGTAATCAATAACCTTTGGAAATATGGTTAATTCTTAGTTATGGTCAAAGATGCACTATTGCTTCACATTCATTCCTCAGCATAGACAGGTTTGTGTGTACACACTGTCATATTACTCATACACAAGAATATAAATCACAACTGGGGTTATCTTTCTGCCCGTCTTTATATCACTCATTCGGTGAAAGATGTCCATATAGCATAGCATGAAAAATAATACTTGAAATGGGATAGTCTAATAATCCTCCCATTCATTAAGAATATATTGGAAGTTACAAATTTGTATTAATATTTTTATGTTCCATACAAATATTAACAAAATATATAACAAAAATTGTGATCAATACAATTTGTTTGTAAAATATTCACAATTTCCCTAACTCACTTTATAAAATAAAAAAAAAAGTCATGTGAGCTATGTATTTATGAACATAAGCTAAAATTTTAGAAATACTAACAAAAATAATAATATAAAGTATAAGAAAACTTGAATATGCTGTGTCAAGAAGAATATAAAACTGAACATGCCCTATTCATTTTTTAAGTTATAATAATTTTCAAGAATAATGACTATAACCAAGAAGAAAATATTGATTTATGTATTGTAAAATTAACTTTACATTATAATGAAAATTTACAAATTGATTTCCAATAATTATGTAATTTTTGCTTAAATTGACTTACATACATATATATATTATGATTTTAGAAGGGCTGATATCAAAATATTATCAAGAATTAACAAATATTATAGGGATAGAAATATTTACCCTTATCAGCATTTTTTTTTTTAAACTGGTCCAATCAAAAATTAGACAAATAACAAAACCTATGAAATTTTTGGCTCAATTTTCTTCACAAATTTTTCTATATATAACTAGTATGAGATTTATAAAGAACTTAATACAGCTAAGGACCAATACACTATTTACTAGTGAATGTATCATCACTCATACTTCTAAATGGTGTTGCATTTGTGTGTAAATCAATAATATCTTTTAATGTGTAATATCGTGTATAGCAAAACAAGGTTATTTTTGTAGCGAAAGTCACAGTTATATTTTAGATTAATGTGTATTGATATACTGTATGCATCAAATTGTATTTACTCAAAATATATGTATACATTTGTGTGTATAATACTCCTGACAAAGGTTTATGTATGGGGGACAGATGAATCTCAATTCTGTTCCAAAAATTTTCTGAACTTTTAAGGAACAGTTATTTTTTCTTTAAATTTGAAATTCATCAAATATCCTATTGTCGTCCTGTATTGTTCATTATACTGTTAAAATCTAATTTTTATTTTTTAATTCAGAAATTCTGCTCCCTTAACTTATACACATGGAAGTATGCATGTATAGTTTATATGCTACTGCATCAAAATAATTATCATCAATTGATGTTACGTAGAAAATGTATGCTCACTAGGATTATAAAATTTAGATGGGCTATTGTACTAATTGTAATTGTTACATACATGGAAAATAAAAATAATAAAAATACAAAAAAAATCTATTAGAAATTAGATTTAGCAAAGTTAATGTGTATTTACTGTGAACTAAGGGAAAAAAGATCAAATATATTTTGGATTAAATATTGATGTAAAATAACAACTGAATGCAGTGACTTAATTTGATTGAGTGCATTACCTCAGGACTTAGAGAAAGAATGATCTCATAAAGGCAAAGCAATCTCCTACGGAAATGTGTTTTCTTAGTCAAATCATATTTTAAATATTGATAAATTTAAAATCAAAAGCAATTATTGTATCTTAAGCAATTTTTGTATCTTAAATTAATAAGTATAATAATAAATACTTCAAACATACTAAATCAAAAACTCTTGATAAAGTTTTACTTCCTTTGATAACTAAGAGCTAATTCATATATTGGTATGATTTAATAGATTGTATTGGTTAGAAATTAATTATTAATAATTAATGAGACTTGGCATTGAGCCATTTTAAAAGCTTCTTGTTTGTAATAATTAAACCAAGAACAATGCTTATTTAATAAATCTCTAGATTTCACCTCTAAGTTTGTTGAAGTTTTCTTGAAACTTTTACGAATACATTTTAGAGTGGCAAGAATCAATATTCAAACAAATTCGCCTCATGCTTACATAATCCACTTATTTAAATATGTATGCAAGAGAGAGTATAGTTACAAATATTGGAATTTGACATAATTTTATGGACTCCTATTGCTGTAACTATCAAGCAAGCTTTGGTCCTCCTTTCCATGAGCCATTGCCTCATTACTACCTTCCTACATTTTAACCTCTTTTATATTACCCTTTGATGGTGATAGCTGAGTTATTTCTTCCATATTTAAGACCAGATTATATTTCTTTAAAGGTTATTTTCACTACCAATGAATATAGAACTACCATACCTTCTATTATCCGTCTTTATTGGTTTCTGCAAACCATCTGCTGTTGGTAGCCAACAGAAGATGGTTTGCAGAAACCAATGAAGACGGATAATAGAAGGTATATCTTTATTTTCTGTGAGGTTATCTCACTTTGAATAAGAATTAGATAAATGGAGTATGATGTATGGTGGAAACACACCTTATAGCACATTCTGTATTTCTATGAAATTATAAGGATTTGATCCTGGCAATGATTTAGGAAAACATGCATGTTCTTAATGGTTAAAATGGATTCCTATCATGCCTCACATCCACATGGATACTTATTTTGCTTGAATTAAATAGAATCAACTTATCGTCTGTGATGTACCCACCTGGCCCCAAATCTTTTTTTTAGTGGGGCTCCAGTGGCAACTCCAAGATTTTTGTGATGCAAAAATCTATATTACTATCAAAATTATGAGACTAATATTTAAAGAAGTGTCTAAGAGTGGAACATTAAGATAAAACTGTTATGTGCTCTGACATCATCAAAGTAGTAATCACAACAAATCCAATTACCTAGTTTGGTGGCAAGAAATATTTTTCTGTACTCCTCAGCTAACATAGTTGAACATAAGTCCTTCTTCGGCCATATTGTGGTGGCTTCATTGGAACCACTATTTCTAGAGACAATCTTTGATGGTTACAGAACTCATTCATGCAAACTGGTTCAACGTTTGACTATTAGATTAGTTCATTCCTCAATAGTATCATTTCTCTTTAATTTTACTTTTGCTGGGCATCATTTGCTCAGCGTTGGCAGACTTCCCCAGATCACTGCCAGAATTCTCCAAATCTGGTTTTCTTTGATATATGAGAGTTTCTGAGCAAACACTTGTGGTATCAATAGCATAACCAATTCTTCCAATGCAGTTTCTGGAGTTCATTGAAGACCTCTTTCTCCTTTTACAATCTTCCTCATTGCTCAGTCCAGAGCCAATATGACTCAGAGAGAAGAGGAGAAAGAATGCAACTCTACCTTGAGCTTGTAAAAGTCCTTACAGTATTGAGAATATACCTTTCCTCCTATGCTTCACCTTAGTGCAAAATTGATCTAGGTACATGGTCATCATAGGATGATCTTCAAAAGAATTTTATCTTTTTTACTTCCCAGATATATTTCTGTTAATTTTGACAAAAGCCTTAAAGAATTCACAAAATATGAGATAAGGAATACAATTGTTACAGATGCTAGCTTTTAGAAGTTCAGTTTAGTTGATATTTGAGTTCGATCATTGATATTTTTTTAATTTATTCGCATTATTTACGTAAACTATTGTTTGAAGAAGCCTTTTGCAGGGGGTTCAGTTCCTATTTAAATTCAGAAGTAGAATCTTCGGTGTATTTAAGAAATATTTTGAGAAAAAAGGCTTCAAAAAGTTAAATCACCGCAGCTGATAAATCAGTGCCCATGCCCGTGACTCAAATTACTTGTTAAGTCCTTATTCAACTGTATTTTCATGGAAGTGCTCATTTAATTTTTTCTAGTTTTTGCACAATTTACTTGAAATTCAAATAGATTCAAAGTAGTAACTGAATTTATGTAAATTTTGGACACATGTCCCATTACAAATAACTGGAAAAAAAAATTTTTTAAACTTTGTTTTTTCTATGAAAATACAATAAAAAAATGTTCACAAAAAAAAAAAAAAAAGATTAAAGTAGTTGGGTTTCAGTCAAAAGTTGATGATGGAACACAGTTTTCTTCAAATTATACATTTTCCTTTATTATTCACTGATATTTTGGCTTAGATTGCAGCCATCTTCAGGGCTATTATGAAGGTGAGATGGATTTTGGATTTTTCAAGAAATCTGCATTACAAGTTAAGGTGTCCGGTTCGGAGGTTCTCAACTACCTCTTCAATCGTAGATCTCCGAGATCAACAACTTCTCCATCTTAAAAATAAAATCCAGAAAATTTAACCAATTGTAGTGGTGGAGGTTCTAAGCATCATCAATACTGATTTCCCTGATATTAGCAGACATTTAGGGCATTTTTACTATTTCTTGTCAATTCTTGCTTCATTGATATACACTTGGTTTTAGCATAGAAAATAAAAATTTAAAATGAATTTCTTTCAAAAATAATTTTTTAAAGTAAACCATTATGCAGTCCAAATATATTTTTTTCATTTGTGTTATACTCAACTGTAAAAGTTACTAACTGTATTTATCAGATTTTCATTGTAATTTTTGTCTAGATGAAATAGTAGTCTGGATTAATTAGATAAAATTTTTGAGAACCATTTTGAAACTGCAATTGTGTGTTACCCATCCTTAATGGGAGGTGAAACGGAAACTCCTTTAAAAAAATGTATAATATCTCAGTCAAATCATTTAAAATATAATACATTTATTTATAAGCATGAAAAATTAACAAGAATCTACTAATGTTCTGTTAGGTGATATATATTTTTTTTTCTTTATTAACGATCCACTGCCAGAAACCTTTTTTACTTATATGAATAATTTTTCTGCTTTAAATTTTCAATGGGATATCAGATGATGATGAGAATGGCCCTTAAATGTTAATAGTTCTAAGAATTATCTTATCATAAAAGTGAACTTTCGGCCACTATTGTATATAATTAATTTTATTTAATTTTGTGAAGGTTGATGAGAGGACAAGAGCATTATTATTATTTTTTCTTTTTTAAATGTTTTGAATAAGGTCTATTCTATTTTTTTAAAATTGTATAAATATTTATGAGTAGTAAACTTTCAGTTCAATTAGCAAAAGAATAGTCTAAAATTTTGTATTTTCTGCCAATATAGCNCGATTAAATCCGGATGATTTGGGCTTAGGCAGTAGAGAGATTATATAGGTGACCTCGGAAGGTGTTACTGCCTTGAGTGGCAAGGACATAGGTAATGGCATGTC
This sequence comes from Oncopeltus fasciatus, assembly GCA_000696205.2. NCBI lineage: Eukaryota > Metazoa > Arthropoda > Insecta > Hemiptera > Lygaeidae > Oncopeltus > Oncopeltus fasciatus. Next base: position 327,393 of record KZ806895.1, on the reverse strand, counting down.
CAGGAACTCCTCAGTCTCCGCAGTATTGGACAGGTCTAAGGGATCTGAAAGGGTGTTTCACTCACTTGCTATGAGTCTGTTCCACGGTGAAATTACTCAAAACTTCATCAATGTCTTGATTTATGAGTCTAAATCTATAACGAAGGTAATGTGTTCTACTGTATCCTGAAAGTTCTGGAATTTTTATTTGTAAAAGTTTTCTTTTCTGACATACTTAAAGAACTTTATATATATTCTATCAAGAACTCGTTGCCATTGTTAGAAAATTTTCTGTAAAAAAATATTTAGCCCTCTGCATTTAGCTTCTAAGCTTATTAAACTTTATTATGAAATTGTGAAAATGTATTCAGCTCATTTGGTAACACTATGCCTCAGACATTCTTACTCTGGACAAGTCAAAGTACATTGAGTTAAGCATTTGTCTAAGATCCTAGAGGTCTGATTGTAATAAAATGCCTTTATTAAACCTCTTGTTATAATCTAAATTGGAGTATATTATTTTTTACTTTGATAAAACCCTTTTCAACGGTACTTAATTACTGTAAGTTACAAATATTAAATATTTGTTTTTGACTATTAGGGTTATCAAATAACAATCAATGCTTCATAATTTTTATATATTTTAATCGCTGAGCGTTTTTGAAGTCATTGCTTTCATTTTAGGAGCTCAGTTACCTATAACAGAAGTACAAAGCATTTTAATCCAGTCCATAAATATCAACAATACATATTCAAAAAAACCATTAAATGCTAAGTACAAAATGCAATTTATACCAAACATAAAATTATACAGCCATAAACTTTAAAATAAACTGGAAATTGTAAAATATAGTTATTAATACACTTTAAAAACTATTTATAAATATACCTATAAATAGTTAAATAAATAATATTATAACATCTTACGGATGTTGGTTAATTTATAGACTCATATGCATTCATACTATTTCATGCACAATAAAAAACCTATAAAAAGTATAGAATTCACCTATACTTATTCTGCTATGGTCACCAATATTTTATATTTAAGCAGGTAAAAAATATATAATCTTACCAAATAAACGAAACTCTGATTAACTATTTAAATGATTGTATTAGAGTGAAAATTAATTATTAAACTTTTATTTATTTATTACATTCTGTCAAATAAAAACATTTTGTAATTTGATCACCACAATGAATTAAAAATGACATTCAATGTTAATCACATGAGGAGAGAAGGTGACCAATGACACCACTCTCAAATCATTTACAGATTATGTCCCCAGGAGGTCTCTGTCGATGGGGAGGGTTGTAGGGGTTGGAGTTGGAAGACATGGTCTGTGCTAGTGGATTAGGATGGTATGGCAGTTTACTGTGGAAAAGGGTGAAGCGGAAAGAAATGAAGTCTTGAACAAAAGGGATATTAAGATCTTGGTGAAGGGATGAATTGGATACGTAATAGGGAGCATTTGCAATTATTCTCAGGGTTTTGGATTGAAAGGACTGGATTCTTTGCACGTTGGAAGGCTTAGTGGCACCCCAGATTTCTACTCCGTAAGTCCAGATTGCTTGTAATAAGGTTTTGCAGAGCGTCAGTTTGTTTTCTATCATAAGATTGGATTTCTTATTCATGAGTCTGTACAGAAGTCCATATCGCCGATTGAGTTCTTGTCTTTGATTTTAGTATGTTCTCCCCATGTAAGTTGTGAGTCAAGATGGAACTCAAGGTAATGAACAGAATTTGAATGTGGAAAAGGAATATGGTTAAATTTCACAATTTCAGGGAAGTCTTTTTTCCACAGTTGGAAATTAACTTTAACGCATTTTTCTTTATTGATTTCAATTCTCTATTTGCCACATCATTGTTTGATTTTTTCAAGGTGAACTTGTAGGTTTTTAGAAGCAGTTTTAGGATCGGGATGGGAGGATAGGATAGCTTTGTCATCCGCAAATAGAGCTAAGAGGGTACTTGGATGGGTAGATTGCTGACATAGCAGTGTACAGGATAAATAGGATAGGCCCAAGCACATTACCTTGAGAAACTTCCGCTTCCACTTGGTAGAAATTGGAGTAATCTAATCTTTGCCGAACTCTAAAGAAACGGTTGGGTAAGTAAGACTTAAGGATAGGGTAAGTGTTACTATGAAGTATGGATTTCAGTTTAAACAGAAGACCACTGAGCCAGACTCTATTAAATGCTTGGGAAACATCCAAAAATGCTCCTGGGCAGACTCTTTGCACTCAAGGGAAGAGGAAATATAGTCTACAATGCGAAACACTCGCTGGACAGTAGAATGCTTACTTCTGAAGCCGAACTGATGATTTGGGAGAATATTGAAGGGTTCAATGGAAAGCATCATTCATTTTAACAGTATTTTTTCATAAACCTTTGAAAGTATAGGAAGGAGACTTATAGGAAGATAGGATGAGGGGTTATGTGGTGATTTTCCAGGTTTGGGAAATAGTATTACCATATATCAGAATATTTCCAGAGGAGAGGGAAGTGGGTAGTTCTGAATATGCAATTAAAAATGTAGGTCAAGAATACAATTGCCTTCTTGGGAAGATTACGGATAATTGGGCCGACGATTAAATCCGGATGATTTGGGCTTAGGCAGTAGAGAGATTATATAGGTGACCTCGGAAGGTGTTACTGCCTTGAGTGGCAAGGACATAGGTAATGGCATGTCCAGGAACTCCTCAGTCTCCGCAGTATTGGACAGGTCTAAGGGATCTGAAAGGGTGTTTCACTCACTTGCTATGAGTCTGTTCCACGGTGAAATTACTCAAAACTTCATCAATGTCTTCAGACTGGCTACATCTGCAACTGTGACCAGTTTGGTAACAACTGAACACTTTTGATCACTTCTAAAGAAACAATTTCAGAAAGCTAACAAAACACATCCTCTCTCTACAATGGCTGCTGTCGAAATCAGAGTGAAAATAAAATTATTTTTATTCAAATGTGAATTGTTCAGAAGAATTTAAACACAGTTATCTTTTTCTAACAGCTAGTTTTCTGATAAAATTTGAGTTTACTGAGGCAATTAGAAGACTTGGTAGGGAACCAGTGAGACCATTCTAAAGCAAAGTTTAAGTTAGCCTAGCAAAATCTAGTCGCTCTGATGATACTATTAAGTTCAGTCCCCAACAATTCAAGATCGTAGCAGAGTTCACCTACCTAGGTTTTAAGGTCACATGCTCAAATTATATTATTGGGGCCAGGAGAAAAATATTATCAGCTAACTGTGTTTACTTCTGAGTAAAGGAGGATCTTTTTTTTAAAAGAAAAATCCTTTAATTAATATAAGATTTAATAATAGCATTTGGTAGTTGAGAACTAATCAGATCTATGACTTCTATAGTCAGCCTGATAGTCTGATGGGGACTGAGATGTTATAAAAGCTAGGATCCTGGAAGTCCATAATTGAATGGTAGCAGCAACTTACAGATAGATACTTCAGGTGGCAGCTGATTAAGTAAGTAGGCTTGTGTGAATCAACACATTGTAGAGCCATTAAAAGTAAGAATCTAAAAAATGTATACCTGTTTTTATAGAGTGTATATATATATATATAGGATTTCATTAATGGTTGAAATTAATTGAAGGAGAAGGAGGTTTAGACAGGAGAAATTGGAATTCGGTTATCTCTTCATTATTGCTTTTATACTGTCAAAAGTTCATGGAACATAATATGGGAAAAATATTACTTTTATAAATTTGAATCGTACAGGGAGCTAGAAAAAAAACTCACTACCTCAGCCGGGGAGCCAGTTTTTTTTTTAAGCTCCCTGTACGATTCAAATTAATAATGAAATGTGGATTTACATTACCACAATTATCATCATGATTTGATATTAATTTTATATTCTATCACATATTTACAAAAATGCATATTGAAGAGTATATCTAAAAATATAAAAAGAATAGTTGAGTTCCCCCCCCACTCTTCACTTCCAGTTGATCTAGCACCACCCTCAGTGGCCTTGCCTTTTACTCTCATAGTCCTTTATAAATAATTGCTAGTAGCAAACTGCTAGTTAAATCCATCCTAAATGAAAGAATGTGAAAAATCTCAGCTTACACATCTCCTCCAAGACTGACGTTGTGGATGTAGATTAGTCATCAGGTTCCAGGAAGCTCCCAAATCCTACTTATAAAACATTTTCAGGGATCATATTAAAAATAAAAAATAGTAATTAAATAAAATCCTGTCATGGTACGAGCTGCACAAAACGCCCATTTTTATTGTACAAGAAGTAAGTTTTTTTTTTTTAAATTCACTTTTGTATTCTTTAACATCATGAATTTTCAATTTTAGTTTAAATTCTTTGAGATTATAAACTGAGGAACCTTTCAATCCAATATATTAGTATTTAAGTTTTGTGAGAGGTAGTTCTATGAAAAATTGAGTCAAATTTGAAGCTTTCAATTAAAGCTTTCTAATTTCATTTTTGAATTATGAGTATTTGGGATTTCAAGCATTTCACGACAGCATCTAAAAAGTATTAATTTTTTAATTTTAAAATGTTCTCCAAGTAATTTTTTCAAAGTAATTGCAGTAAAGACAACCCATATTTCTTAATAGCTAAATATCTCTCAGAATAGTTTTAAGTGTAGGAGCACATATGACTGTTATTTTTTGCTGTTTTTTTAACATATTTATTGAAACATAATTGGAAAATAATTAAATTCATGATAATTTTACACATTTAAATGGTTATTAACTAAATAGTTTGGATTATTAGATGTTTTTTGTTGGGGTTCGGTCAAGGTAGATCCAAAAAGATACAAATTTTAAAAAATGTATATTTTTAAAATTATTTGCTGACGTTTCAGCTTACACTGTAAGCCATCTTCAGGGCTTTTGTAGTTTTTTTTTTATTATAATTTTTTCTACTTATTTTACTACATTCATAATTTTGATATCACACTACATTTAGTTATGGCAATTCTAGGTAAAAATAATGTTAATCATTTGATTTTGATTTTTATTCTTATGACATTGTATTTCAACAGCCTTGAAGATGGCTTACAATGTAAGCCGAAACGTTGGCAGATAATTTAAAAATATTCATTTTTTTTTTTTTTAATTTGTATCTTCTTGGATCTACCTTGACCGAACCCCAACAAAAAACATCTAATAATATCTACGGTCAAATAACTCCCCATTTAAATAGTTTGAAGTTCCATAATTTTTTTTTGATAGGGATGACTTATAATAAATAGGACTATTTAAATGTTTTTTGTGTAAACTTTTGGTATAATCAAGCAGAACTTGGTACCATGTTGCCATTATGTTGCATATTCTTCATGGGCCTTCAGGGTTGATGGAACTCTAAGGGAGCATAAACTTAAAACAACTTGAATATTGAACTTCGTATAGCCTGAAATTACTTACCAGCTGTATGTTATAATTTAAATATGATATTTAAGTGTTAATCTATTTGAGTAAATTGGTTAGTCACTCAAATTGAATTTATTATCGAATGTATCTCTGAATATCAGAAGGAATAATGTTTTAGCTATTTATCTTTATTTCTTACACCAAATTCTGTAATTGTTTAAGTTTTAGACAGGTTTAATACTAGAGCACTTCATTAAATTGGTATGAAAAACCTACTTTCAATGCAAAAATTTGCTTTTTGATGAAGTTGAATCTTTTGCCTTATCATCCATCTAGATTATGGAAAAAATATTAATCTTTTAACTAATTTTTACTTCTTGAAATACATATTGACTATAATCCAATTAAAACTACACAACTATCAAACATAAATTTAAGCAGGTTATTTTGAGCTATACAAAATGAATATATTAATGAACATTCCTCTATATCTTAAAATAAATAGAGTATTAATAATAACAAGAAATTGTGCTCTTGAATTTATTTTATATATATATATATATATATATATTGTAAATAAGAACATAGATCGGATAAAGAGTGTAGTGAACATATGAAAAGAAAGAGTAAAATTTTTGGGGAGATTTCTCGCCCTTCGCCAGTGTAAAGAAGAGTGAAGGAGTCATTGACAAAGGGTGAGAAATCTCCCAAAAAATTTTACTTTTTTTTTGTGTGTTCACTACACTCTTTTTCCCACCTGCTCTTATTTATTATATATATCACAGCTGCAAGGGTTTATTTTTTTATACATGTATGTATATATGTATAAGTTGCTAAAGGTCATTTCAAATAAATTTTATTTAAACTATCTTCTTCATTCTCCAGTTTTGTTTCGACTATAAGGAAGAAGAAGAAAATGTTGTTATTATGTACACAATTCTTAAACCTTCGGATTATGTGATACATATCCAAGAAGGAAAGGATTATAAAACCAATAGGTTTCATTAAGAATCAATAGTTTAACATTATATTGAGTGTCTTATTTTCATTAAGTTTATGTGGCAGCTATTTAACCCTTGAATGTAATTTTAATAACCATTTCTTGATTTTATTAAAACATTTTATTTGTTTAATAAAATTATTAAAATCGTTATTCTATTAAGTTCATTAAACTTTATTATTCTATTATTATTATTTAATTAATTTATTGCCAAGCACTAATTCATATTAATTTGGAAAGAAAAATAACCTCTAAACAAATCTAAGTTTCTGGAGGAACAGTCACCAAATAATACCAGCTATTTGCTTATTTCAAAACGATCCCAAATTTCAAAATTTAATTAACTATTATCTTAAGTTTCTTATTTTCATAATATTTAAACTCTTAAATGTAATATTAAATTCATTTCTAGATTTTATTAACTTAACTAGGCTTTTAAAAATTTAAAAGGCTTATAAATCTTAAAATTTTTCTCAGTCCTCACGTAAATCAGTATATATTGGCTTTGTGTGTAACTTAACAATCTTTATTTAATCCTTAGTAGAGGAATTGCCTAAAGAGCATGATTTCTCACAAAAATGTGCTTGAACATTGGCATTGAAAAATTAAATTTCACAAGTACCACCTTATGTATATAAATGTGTGTGTGTAAGAAAAAAAATAGTATGAAGGATTTTTGTGGATAGCTGCCTTTACAGGGTCACAGTATTTTAACATTTGTATTGAATTCCAATGTGTAACATCGATGAAGTTTTTAAATGTAAAGGAATAAATAAATAAATAATTAAATGTGGCCAATATGGTTTATTAGGCACTTAACCAATAAACAAAAAAAATAAAAGCATAGACAACAGTAATTAACTATATGTATTTGATACTATAAGTTTGTGTCAAATTAAATGGCCAACATTTATTTGAGCAGTTAAATCTAATTCATTTTGAGCAATATTTTCAACTTACATAATATATACAAATTGCACAATCCATATTAAATTATCTATAATCATAATGAATCTATAACAATTATTTCTAGCCAGTTTATTTAATTATTTTCCTATAACTAATATGAACAAATTCTACAAGTAAATAAAGACTAACTGCTGTAACAGTATTTTGATTCGATGGATGTTTCAGATATGTTCCGGTTAAATTACTAGTATTTCTAGTAATCCAGTCAGATGCCTTTAGAAACCATCAAAAACACCAATCAAACTCAAAATTAGTTAAAAATCAGTTTAAATGGCACCCTGAGATGAACAATTCTTCTATATCCTTATATATATATATATATATATATATAGATTNCCTGGTAGCTTAACTGGTAAGTGCACCAGCCCGGAATACAGGAGATCCAGGTTCGATTCCTGGCTGGGACAGATAGATTTTTTTATTCTATTCCCTCTCATTAATCGATAGCATTATTCTCGTTCCTTCTCAGTTTCCTTTCCAGAAAAAAAAAAAAAAAATGCACTCAACTCCAAATACTTCCATGTTCAAGAATAGATAAATTACATCAGTTCAAAAGAAATTGTTTCAAAAACTGAATTCTTTACCGATAGTATCACAATTGAAGAATCCTAAAAATTAGAAAATTATTCAATTCTGTGCAAAAGTTTTTTTTACAGCTTTTAGACAAATATGTTTACTCAACATTTATTGTAGTTAAATGTGTCCTTATAGAAATGTACCAAAGAAAATACGGCTAGCCTCAAAAAATAAGATATATAGTATTAAAAAGCATATTTATGTATAATAATTTTAGTTCAATAGATAAGCTGTTTTGAAATAACAGTATTAAATAAAAAGAATTTTGAAAGTGAAACATTTTTAAAGATAAAATCTATGAAATTCATTGGCAATACAATGAAATTTCATATTTAAATCCACACTAACTTTAATTATCTAGGAATGCATATACATACATTTTAATAATTTGGAATTTGCTTTGTTTATATACAATATTTTTTTTCTTGTCAAAGCCACCTACACCTACAATGATTTCAATTAAAAACTTCTTGCATGGCAGGAATTCATGGTCAGTGATTTAATTTCAGTACTACGTACATTAATAATTTAAAAAAAAAATTGTATTTTATGATAAAATTCTCTTGAATAGCAGTTTCCTTTATTCCATTTAAGCTGTTCAGTGCTACTGTTCCCTAAAATCTCCATAAACAATCAGAGAAATTTATTTTACAATATATTATGACTTTTGTTTCCTATATTGCAATTTATATTCTAAATTGTAAATAGAAATTCCAATTATACATCATACAACAAACAAACTAGCCCATGTAATAATAATAACCAATAATCTTTTCTTTTTTTTTTCTTTTTTTTTTTTTAAAGAATCAATTTGATGAAACAATCAGAAATTTCTCAGATAATAAACAAAATAAACTGCTATTATCCTAATGTTAGCCAATACATTTGTGGCTATGATAGAACTGAAAATAATCTAATCAATTCTTATTTGGTCATTAGTTTTGAAAATAGTTCTTTCACATAATTTACTCAACTATCTTTCACTCTTTAAGTACTTAAAAAAAAAAAAACTTGTAAATTTAACGCAATAGTATACAATAGTTTTCTCTCCATAAAATTGTATGGAGTAAAAAAGGACACATAGTGATTTTATTATTTAGTCTACTATTTAATTATATGCTTGAAAATAATAATTATAATTATCATTACTAAGTAGTTGTATTACATTTTTTTTTTAATTATTTATAATTTTTAAAGATTTAAGAAGAACATGGAAGTAAAATGGACTTTTCACAGAGACAACTAAAACCAACCAATACATTTTCCAAACTTCAGTTGGATGTATAAGGCATTTTTGCATGCTAAAGTAATCAAATTAAATACATTTAAGCAAAATAAAACAACAATATATAACAATACAAATTATAATATATCTTATTTTCAAGGGAATTAAGAACATGCAATGCTGATTATTACAACCAAATAATCAAAAAATTTAATCATTTAAAATAATTAATGTTATTACAACATAACATTTATCTCCTTTCTTTAAACTTTATACTCTCATGAAATAAAAATGTCATAAAAAAAATATAATAAATAAAATAGAAGCATATTCAGCTGTATAAATTTTAGTAAATTATTTTTCTCTTTCATGAATTATAAAAAATATTTTACTTAAATAAGTTCTTTATTTAGTTTTTTTTTACT
>KZ806895.1:264369-283960 GCA_000696205.2 Oncopeltus fasciatus | reverse complement strand
AGGTATGTATTTAAGAATCCCCACCCCACCAAAAAAAAACTCTGTAAAAACTAAATTGCCCAAGAGCCATACAAGCAGCTGGGGCGGTGAAGGACAGAGCTGGGGCTGTCTTCACTTGGGCAGTTAAATAAACGTCCGCCACGCAGGAGGTGTGCAACCTAAGCGGATACTTCATCAAAGAACTGCAACAACGGGGAAACGATAATTAAAAGTTTAGCTTAGGTCTATGTTTGTACGATTCCTCATGAATAATTATCCAAGTCTGTTATTTCTATTTTGGTGTAATGTTAAAATATTTCCAAACGTCCAATATATATATATCTGTGTGTATTTGTATGTAACTAAGTAGTTTATTGTTAGGGTCCGCATTTTTTTAAATAACCTCCAAAACAGTCAAGAGCCAACCTATAGCTATCTGACCTTTAACTTACATGGCTTATCCACCGTTTATAAAACCATATATTCCCTCTTAACTATGCCTATTTATAAAGCAACATGGGAATTTTACTAAGCCGTTTTTTCCTCCTTCTTTTTTTTTTTTTTTTTTTAGACGGGGGTTAAAATGTTTTATGTTGCCACAAAAAGAGAATTTCCTTATTTCGAAAAAACAACCATTCTGAACATGAGTTTACATAAATTCGTGAACGCCCAAGCTATCGCCGTAAGGAGACGTCTTAAAAGTTTTTAATGTGCACCAAGATTGGAGTAGAAGCTGTATAGTTTTAAAATAAAATGGGAGATAAGAGTGATACAAAAAAAAAAAAAAAATTACTTTACTCGCTCCCTTATCCCATCTAAAACTTTGAAATTTGAGATTGTAGAACTTAACGATTGAACTAAACCAAGTATCAATAATTAATTTATTGTTTCAATGATACTTGACAGTTTAAATTATTTATTAATATTTTTGTAATTATTCTTGTTTATGTGTTTAAAAGATTGTTGAAAACATACAGTTCAATAGTTATTGTACCATAAACACTTAATTAAATATTCTGATTGCAATTTTTTTATTTCACATTCCACTATATATGAATAACGCTTTATTTTTTGCCCTTTCTTCTGGCACTGTGTGATTTTAATCATTAAACAAATTTTTTCATATACCATTCAAGAAATGATTTACCCTCAAGCGAGAAATTGATTGATTTGAAAGAAAATTTGACCCATCAGACATGGAAAAACAATTATGATAATAAACATTGTAACAATACTTTAATTGTATGGTAAATGTAATAAATATTTCAATTAGCCATCCTCCATACTGGAGGGCAAATATCTCCAAAATCCTATACAAAGAAGGAATTTATAAATACCAGTATTGACATGGTTTAATTTTGTTTTCCACAAGAATATTAAAATCTCGTAAAGAAAATAACAATTCAGAATCATAAGTATAATATGTCATCAATAAAGAAAAGTTGAGATAAGTCACGTTTAATAAGCAATATTATTCTCAGATTACTTGAGTTGACGTAGCGGGACCATTTACGTCACAAACAATCATGAGTGGAAATAATATTAAGTCTACAATATTCAATATAATAGATCCTGCAAATAATACAAACAATTTAAAAATTTGTGGGGTTATTCCATGAATGTTTTTGTACATATATATATATATATACAGTNATTGAAAATTGAAATAGAACAGAGGAGGTAAAAAATAACTCTTTCAATAAAATTTGATTTTAAAACTTCTTGAAAATAATAAACAAGAATGGTAGTTTATAATCTATTCATTAATAGGAATTTTTATTTTGTGAAATTTATCAAAAATACATAAAGCTATTCTTTCAGATAGATACCATTAAGCGACTTTGCATTACAGATCGTCACCGAAGCATCTTAGGAGAAGCTAAAAATCGGGTCCACTTATATTTGTGTGTATGTGTGTGTCTGTAAAACGAAATTTATCGGTATTTAAGTATTTAAGGTTATTTTTGATAACCGTTGGAAGAGTTTGTTAACGGCTGAAATCAGTCAATGTGAATGGAAGGCTTAGAGGTAGATGGAATTTAAAAAAATATCATCGTTAATATAAGGGTTTTGAAAATAACAGGAAGCAATTTGTTTAAAATGTAATTTTCTAACATTGGTATTCTAAAACATTGTTAAAGAAATTGCATATTAAGGTAAATATTTAGGAATGTAAGACAGGCTCCATCATTTTTAAAATAAAGAAACCAAATTTTGTATTTAGGCTGTCTGTTGTAAACTAAAACTTCGAATAAATTATTTTTTGGCTAATATCTAATGAGAATGGCTTTAAAGGAAGATCAAAATTTATAAAAGTATTCTTTATAAGTTACTAGTGAAAAATGAATCGATAATGATGGGCGTAACATTTAATTATCTAAATTTTATGTTCGGTAAAATTTTTACGAAACACTATTATTAAGGTATGTATTTAAGAATGTAACTATGAAGTTCCATTCTTAATTTCCTTCCCTACTCTCCATTCCCTAAAATTCCAAAGCCAGTTATAGTGATCTCACATTTACACTCATTGCTATCTCTGACCTGTAGTATCAAATAAGTCATTTATTCTTATTTATGTCCATCGGGAACATAGGGAATCAGTGTAGTTTACGCAACTCCTGTGTGACGGACTTTTTTTTTTTTTTTTATAAATTTTTATTTATTGTTATTTTCATTATTCAGATATATGTTAATCGGCAGAGGTGAGTGGAATGTGTGTTGAGTAAGCTGGAGATCTGCCCCTCACTACCACCGACACACACACACACACACACACACACACACACACGGACGCATATCTGGAGTGTAGTATGATTTACATGGATCCCCCCCCCTCTCCCCACCACCCCCCGGGGCTCGGACCACTCCCGTTACCCCCTCTCTCGCATTCCACCGCTACCCCCACCCCGGGCCTCGGAGAGAGAGGGGCGCACGGTAGCACGGATCTTCAAGTCCGAACGGCCCTTCGCGAAGTGCCCAGCCTACTGCGGGAGTCAGCTAGATGCTGGGACTTCATGAAGAAGACAACAATTCAGAAGTGAAACTCACAACCCTAGATGAGAATGCTGGAGAAGAGTGCCCCCACTCCCATGTACACATACAAAACCCAGCACATTTTAAAATATACACAAATATTTTACTTAAGCAGTTTTCTTCAAAGAAACCATTCAAGTATTTTACCGAGACAAAACAAAATTGCATATATAAATATTTATATACATTATAAATGATGTATGCGGAAGAGAGGGATGATTTGAGAAGAAAAAATTGATATAAATTGTTAATACAATTGTTATAATTTATATTTTAAAAAAACTTTGCAGGAAATAAAAGCTTTAAAATGTGATTTATTAACATTTATATTAAAAAAAATCGTTTAATAAATCGCTTGATAAGAGATTTAATTTATCCAGGTACAAAGCTTATATCTGAAAATGAAATTCAGAGGTTTGAGCGCCCCCCTAATCTTAACTGGCTTCCACTATTCCCCAATTTTACTTCTCGTCTTCCTTAATAATTCAATATATTTCAATAGAATTTTTTTTTCTTTAATATTGCAATATTGGAAAATTATTCAGATTTGGGATAACAGTAAATGATTCCTCTTTTTGCTTTTCTCACAGTTCACAAACCGTACGCATTTTCTTACGTCATTAAGCAAACAAATATTTTTTTCCAAAAAGATACAATATTCTTTAAAATACTTTTTTTAAGGCAAGGCAGGAAAACAATTTTATAATAAAAATGAAAGAATACTAATCTCTCAAAGAGAAGAAAGATCGACTTAAATAAATATATTTTTATAATAGCAACTTTAATACATAAATTACTATAATAATGTATTAATATTATACTTGAACTATTTTTATAGTAAATGCGTAATAAACACGCTCTTGATCGTGCTCTAGGAGACTCTCTTCCTCCATCACCCCCCTTGCCCTGAAAAATACCTGAAATTTAGGCCGAAACAATGACAAAAATAAAAATCTTTTGTTTTACAAATTCTAAGTCTAAATATCCCCATTAACTTCTTCTTTTTTTTTTTTTAAATCCAAATAAATTTATTAATGCTGTATTAATTTTTTGTTTATTAATTTAAGCATTTATTATTATTTTAATGTTTGTGAGATTTACATTAGGTCTTCTTCCTTCAAAAATTATTATTAATATAATTTTGTTACGGGTTACTGATTTTAGAATTCAAAAAAATCGTTTTATCAATATTATGATGCCTTGAAAATTTGCTAGTTAAATGGCAGCTAGTCACAGTGATGTGATTAATATATTTTATATAATATGTTATTTCCTTATTTGTGACTTTATTGGGCCAAGAAATTAAATAAAACTAGATAGGTATATAAGCAAAGAGGTTGAATCCGTTTAAAAAATTGATATATCGCCCAGTTTTGTTTATTATGTATTCCAATTTTTGGAGGTCATGCAAGAAATGTAGGCAGATGGAGGCGGTACTAAATCAAGAAGCCGATAGGATCAGAGAGCTTCCCTGAAATTCCTCTCAAATATCAAGGGTATGGCTATTGGCGTTTCCTCACAGTACCTTCGTTCTGGAATGTAAATCAGACTGGAGGGTCGGTGTTTTGCAACCAAATTCCCCAAGACCGGTCGAAGAGAATTCGCTAAAGAAAGCCAACCAATATCCTACCAGCTGCAATGGCAAATGGGATCATATGTTGGGCGATGGCCGGTACGAGCCTGACAAATGTTATCACATGTTGGACGATGGCCAATACGAGCCTGACAAATGTTATCACATGTTGGACGATGGCCGGTACTCGCCCTCACATGTACCACATGTCCAAGTCCATGGAAGGAAATCTTCACACCTCTAGCCGATCCAATCGAGAGAGACCTATGTATGAATTGTCTTCTGCATTAGACTTTTAGATGGCATCCTGCATACATTTTGGATTCAGTCCTGCCCCGGCCAGGTATCCTTTTTCGGCCGGTCCCCCGTCTCAAGGTGAAATGATCAGAAACGCAATCCGCATACGGTCCTCGGAGGGACGAATAATAGAAGGAACGTGATGGCGAGAGGGAAGGATAACGCGGCGTGTAAGTACGCTCATGTGTCTCGATACTCAAAGCTTCCTTTCTGGAATATTTATTTTATATGTTGGAAGACGTGTCTAGAATAAAGCCACAGTGCTTTTTAATATATTCACAGCTGAAGAATATTAATGAGAGATACATACTTTATCTATAAAAATAAGCGATCTAATTGGAATATAGATCGGAGGCTAATTTGTGAAGGCCAGGATGATAAATCGCTTTAGTACAACAAATGGGAGCTGACCTCAAGGATGTCTATAAAAATATTAGAAGCAGATAAACTACAGACACAGAAGAGGAAGAATTCAACGAGGAACAGTGTCCTTTGACGAAAAGCAATCTTTCTGGATCAAAAGAAAAGAGAGAAAAGTGGAAAAAAAAAAAAAGTTCTTGTAGGATAAATTAATATAGAATTACTGTATTTACAGTAGAAGGAATAACAGTCATTTGACTGTTATGGATTATCAATTTAGCCAATGATGTGGCTAGTACAAAAATGTCCAGTCTCACATTTGTTACTGATACTCTAAAATTATATTATGCAGTAATATTTTATATTTAATAAGAAAGTAAGAATGGCTCCCAAATTTGCCTGTGAAATATTTTTTAGTAATAACAATTTTAATAATTTTATTCATAAATTGTCAAAAATGAATTATTAGTTTCTTACAGTAGAAGGAATAACAGTCATTTGACTGTTATGGATTATCAATTTAGCCAATGATGTGGCTAGTACAAAAATGTCCAGTCTCACATTTGTTACTGATACTCTAAAATTATATTATGCAGTAATATTTTATATTTAATAAGAAAGTAAGAATGGCTCCCAAATTTGCCTGTGAAATATTTTTTAGTAATAACAATTTTAATAATTTTATTCATAAATTGTCAAAAATGAATTATTAGTTTCTTAAAATGTGATTATTGAATTTANATATATAGTATCTTTGAAAATCTAAAAAAAAAACCATAACGCTTCATAAATCATTTATTTTTCAAAGGGAAGAGACCATTTAGACTTAACATTAAAGAATGGAAGAAGCCAAATATTAGAGAATATAAGGGAAGATACATGAGTGTTAGAAAAATGTGATGGACATCGTAATTTCGCTTCGGATAGCAAAAAAGTTGCTAAAACTGACCTATTAACACGTTGGTGATTTCAAATCTTTTCCTATATTTTTATACTCGAGATATCACCATCTTCTTATCTTTTTATCATTTATAGAAATGGAAGCAAAACGGAGCAATAGGTAGGAAAATTTATTATTAGTAAATTTTCATACAATTTAAAATAACTTTCTATTTCTTCTTCCTCTTTGGAGAATATTAAACAAAAAATCTTAATATGATTTTAAACAAAGAATTTTTCCATTTATAAAACCAAATTTATTGTTAAGAACTGTTTTTAATTTCTCATTAAATCCCACTGTACATGGTAATAAAGGGAAATACAGTAAATGTAGTTTTTCAATAAATTCTTTAGCAAGAGGGTGCCGATGTTTAATGCTTTGCTTAACCTTAGTCGAATAATGTTTTTTTATAATTATTTTGTGTTTCTTTGTTTTTACTAAAATTATTAAAAATTATTATTGTTTATAATTGTTGATTGCAGACAAAACATTTTAGGGATCACTAGATGAGAACTAATTTCAAATTGGTGAATTGGACATTTCTATTTTTTTTATAATAGTGTAAATTACATAATGTATTAACATCCAAGCGTTAATTTGTGAATGGAAAGTTTTATTTTTGTAAGTGGTAAGGGAAGAAAATGGAGAATTATGTAAAGAATGGATGGAATGCTTTTAGACTTTCTCTAATTATGAGTTTTGCCCCTTCTTTCAGCCCGTTAACCTCCCTTCGGCAATAAAAGGTTAAAAAAATAACCTTTAGGAGGTAATAATTATCTGCAGAATAGGTTTTGTCAAGAGAGCTGGCTTTATCGAGGAGAAAGGTGCTGGCAGAGTGCAGACAATAGGTCTCACATCCTTATTCTGCAGTCTTTATATAAGGATGGATGTTGTCCAGGGGCGCGGGGTTGGGACCCGGGGGTACTAGCTCAGGGGGGTGAACGGCCAAAGTAAAAATTTTTCTTGGGGCCCTGGATTCTTGCACGTTTGACTTTCCCCTCAGCTATCTTCGCTCTCCGACATAATAGTTCCCTTGGCCGGGCTACGTTCTGGCATTTTATCTCTAGCTCCTTCCACTCCCACTCATTCTCCCTCTCTCTCTTTCTCTCTCAACTTTACTCATGCCATTTGTCAGAAGATTCCAGAAGTAGAACCAAGCAGAAATATATACTTCATTGGCAGTGAATTCGTCTTAAGTACTCTGTACATTCCAGAGTGAATCCAAGAACAAAAGTATGAACCAAGGCATGTGAGGAGCAACTTCATTTGAATTATAATGAAGAATCTTAAGATAGTTGAATGGCTTAATTAAAGCGATTAGTATACAATAGTATAGTATGAGCACATATAAAGATTTGAATGATTTGTATGTTTTGTTAAAAATGTACTCTAGATAAGTTTACTAAGAGACAAGTGGGTAGACTCGTTATCAGACTTAATTATACGTAAAAAGAAACCACGACCGATAAATTGATGAAAAATTATCAAGTTGTAATTAGTACTGATATTAAGTGCAAGTATGCTCTCTTGACTACTGGACATTTAGAAATAAACGCCTGGCGAATACGGAGTTCGTCCAAAAATATATAATAACTTTATCTTTTCTCATTATATTAATATAATTATTATCTGGAAATCAATCCTGGTATTTTAAAAATCATAAGAATGCACCTTCATATTGAACTTAAACTTTAAATGTTTATAAATATTGTTTTCGTTGTGGTATTTTAAACAATAAATGTAAGGGAATAGAATAAGAAATCTATATGTCTCAGCCAGGGCTCGAACCTGGATCTCCTGCTAAGTCTAGGTGGTGTAACTGGTTAAAGCGCTTGCCCGGATAGCAGGAGATCCAGGTTCGAGCCCTGGCTGAGACATATAGATTTTTTATTCTACTCCCTTGTATTTATTGTTTCAATTTTTATTATTCGGCCTAAATTCAGGCATTCTTCATGGCAATAGAGGTAGTGGAAAAAAGAGTCTCTCCTACCTATAGGACAATTAAATCACGAATATTCCATAAACCCCAATTGCTCTGAAAAATACGTGGAATTTAGGCCGAAAAGTTGGCAGTAATAAAAGCATTTTCGGTTCACGAATTAGTTTCCACTTTTTTTTTTTTCAAATTCCAATACCGAATTCCAAACCAATCTTTTCTCATAATAATTTTCATATACTGCAATAACTAAATGATATCTACATATAATATATTTTTTGTTCCTATACTAATTGTAAAAAGAATCTCAAAATTTATACAGATTTAATTATCTTTCTTTGTTAAAAATAAGATGTAGATTCCTTCATGTGTTCAGTGGCTCCTTGCAAGGACATTCATTGTAATTTGAGGGGGAAAAAAGTGTGTCCATCAAGTTATTAAAATACTGACCAGCATACCAAGGATCACTGATTACAGACATCAGGAAGACGATGGAAGCAAGAAAATAGATTAAAGAAAAAAAAAAGCATAGTGTAAAATTAAAACAAAAAAATATGAAAAAGAAATGAATAAGGATTAAAATGAGTTAGTGACTAAAAAGTTTTAATCACCAGGCCCAGCTACCTGGGAGAACTACTAATTTATCACTGATGAAAAACACAATTTGAATTTCCTACGCCATCATGGAGAGGGCTGTGGTTAATAATGGAAATGAATTAAATACAATTGTAATTGGTAGGGCTACTGTGTGGCAGGAGTGAACCGGTTTTGGGAGGAGTTGGGAGTTTGTAGGGGGGGGGGGGTAAAGACACTGACTCGGAAGTCCAGACCAAGAGTGCGACAAAAATCGATGAATGAAGACTATCGATTGCTGAACAACATGCCAACATGATGCAATTTATTTCAAGAAATGAAACGCACAGTGAATATATAAATAGAGGGAATTGGTACTTGGGTGTGCGTGTGTAGGTAGGTGTCATAAAATCGATAGCAGTTTGGGTTAGTAGAGGGAGTAAAGACACTGACTCGGAAGTCCAGCAAATATCGACAGACGAAGACTATCGATTGCTGAACATGCCAACATGATGCAATGTATTTCATGAGGTGAAACGCACAGAAAATATATAAATAGAGAGCTAAGGTTATATTGGTGACATTTTATCGATAGCCAGAAAACAGGCCCAGAGAAAAAACGTAGTATCGCTTATTTCAGGAATGGAGATTTCACATCTTCACACCTTGCTAAATAAAGGAAATGTAATTTTTTATGGAAGGCGAAAGTTAAAAAATTAATACAACAATTATAATAATACTTATTTATTGCTCTAGTTTCATGATCTTAGAGGCCTCTTCAGGAGCTTAAAAGGCTGGGCGGAAGGTTCAATGTTATAAATTATATAACATATTTTGAGTTTATACGTAAGTTCGGCATTATAATATTATAATGCTAATAATAAAACTCGGAAAAAAACTTCAAGCCAATAATTAGGCTTATATTAATGAATATTATACGACTGTAAATAAAACAAACAATAATATATACTAGAATAACACAATTAATGCCGTTATGGAAATAACAATACCCACACACACAAGTTCGGAGGAAAAGTTAAAATTAAAATTAATAAGCAAATATAAATATAAATAGAANTTTATTTATTTATTTATTTATATATATGCAACACAAATTAATTCCAAATAACAAGACATACAAACTAAATAGGAATTTAAAACCATAAATAACATGCAGTTAAGCACAACTACTTAAATATGCAATACAAATACAGCCTCATCAAAAGCTGAGCTTAATATAATATTGCATGTTCATATAAAACCTCCATTCCAGTTTCCATTTCAAATTTAGACTGTTAAATATGAAATATAATAAATACATATTTACACACACACACACACACGCATATATATGTAGTGGAGGGTTAAACGGAAGAAGAAAAAATAAAGCTGCGGAAAAGGCTGGCTATATGGTCTTATCCAAAGGGAACTGTTTGGGTTTCCCAATAGCTGAGGGTTCTAGTCTCGCTCAGAGTACGATTTTATCGAGAAATATAAGCTTACCCATTATCATATATCGCGATGCCTAGATATAGACAGCCCCGTCCTTCCAGAACCCAAGAAGATTGTGTGAAAGGCATATTTATTTTGTTTCATAAATTCATGGCATAGTACATCATTGTCATGATTCTGCCATGAGCCAGAAGTATGAAATACGAAGTTAGATTAATGAACATAATTTAAAAATATATATTTTTATATTTAAATTTAGCACTCGATTGTAGTCCGTCAAAACTGTGCAGCGTTCATGAGACCCACACACCCTCATATATCATATATAAGCTAAATCAGTTCAAGGGAACCCTCATATATCATACATAAGCTAAATGAGTTCAATTCAATAAAAAATATTTTAAAAATTGAAAAATCGCGATACACTTGTTAAACAATAATTAGGACATGCTGCATTGTAAATACTTGAGGCATAAAGAGTTTTCTTTTTCGACTGAGAGGGTGAAATAGGAAGCGGGGTAGAACGCCCTAACGTAACAAGCCGATTTAACCCTTATATAAGTAAAAACAAAATAAAGCTGTAACATGACATTTTTTTATATGGCCAGATCGGTAATCAATTTGAAAACTGTTCACAATCAATTATTAATATGTCTCGCTGTCTCTGTAGCCCAGGGGGGGCGAGGGATTCTCGACAATGTGACGTACTTCATTTAGTTGGCCAGAAAGATAAGAAAATTTACAGATAACAAGCTTATAAACATAATTAGCAAACAAAAATTCATGTAGAAGTCCTAGGAAAAATAATATTATTTTATAATATTAGATATACCATATGCATAAAACTATATTTTTTATCTATTTAATATTCTGTTGACCATTTAATTGCCATAAAATGTTATGATATAATTTTATAATTTAAAAAAAATATGACAAAGTGTAGAGAAGTGTAAAAGTAATTTCATTTAGTGCAATTACTTGAAAATAAAAGAAGCCTTCAATTTGAATTATTTATTAAGTTTATGAAAGTTCCTAAGCCTGGAAAGACCTTCCACTAATACATAATTTTGAAGAGAAGAGATATAAAATATATATAATGATAATACTCATCCAAGGATTGTTGTTTAATATTAACGAAAAAATAGTTTAAAAAATAGTGTAACAAAGTTATTAAATTAAATAGAGACATTTATAATAAAAAAATTGATCTGATATAAAAATTTAAAAAAATAGTCACATAAATATGTATAAGTAATGGGAGAACATTAACTCACAATTTTTACCCACTCTCTAATACTTGACACTTAAAAAACACTTCACTGATTTCATTATAATAAAATTCCACACTAGAGTATATTTAACATATTATTGATATGGTAATTAAGTATCTTTTTTTATTTCATTGTCCTAATTATGGCTTACAATGTAGGTCGAATCATGAGCTACAAGGATTTTTTTTTTCATACACAATATCAGTTTTAAAACAACAATATATTTTTTAACTATCAATAGAACGGTTTACAATAAAATAAATTATCAATTACTATGAGCAAATGTTTGTTCAACAAATCAAAATCATGCAAAAATGTTAAGGACTTTTCAAAATGTTTTAAAAACAAAGAAATAAAAATACGTGGTAAGTAAACAAAAGAAGTAGAATGACTGATACGCATTGGGTATTTTTTATTCTCCAATGCCATTTTATCACCAGTTCAGGGGGATCAAAGAGACAGAAAATAAACCAAATGCCACAATCATGAGTAGCGCATTTCGACGAAGGTAGTTGACAAGTTTCTAGACCGCCATATTTAGAAGTACAATGGAATACCGCTCATCAGCAGAGGGTGACGACACACAGGAGTTATGATAATGTTCAAATCTCCATTGTTTTGTCAATGGTTGTACCAATGGTGACTATTATCGTGAAAATCGCCCTCAGCCTGCATTTAAAAGTAAAGTCACACTCACTATAACAGTGAGTATGGGAGTGACTTTAAGAATTGTCAGTTCTGCAAGTAAATTTCACTAATATTTTTGTTTAAAAAAAATTAACCTTTTTGGTCAGTCAAGACATATTTAATCTTTTAAAATACAATAAAAAATGTATAAACAATGAGATAATAAGAAATGTTTCTTTAGATATACAAATTATTTTAAGTAGTTACTGTTCTTTATTCAAAGAAGGAAATAAAGAACAGTAACTACTTTACATTCTTTAAAATAGACATTTCAGACGAATATTTTTCCCTACAAAACCATTTCAAAATTAATGATAAAGAAATTATGTGACGTACTACTTTTAGTGATGAGATGTAATTTAGAAATTTTAAGTAGTCATGATAAAACGCAAAAACATCATATTCCCGAATTGTTTTATCAACACTAATAACAATTAAGTAATTTTTCTTTTTTTTAAGTTTCTTGTTTGTTTCTTCCTCCTCATCTAATATCGAATTCATTCAAATTATTTAAAACATATAACCACAATTCCTTTACACTCGCTTACAAAATTGACCAAAATATTGAATAATGGCAAAACCCTTTATTATTAAATAATTATTAATTATTATTATTATAATTAAAGCTATTCGTAAAGCAAAACCTCCTAAAGTACAAAACAATATTTTTTATTTATTGCTAGACAATTGGAATATAAACACTATAAGTTCATCAATGGAGCAACGGCTTAGTTAAAGGGATTTGTTTTTACGTCACAAGCCATAAGTTTCAGGTTCGAGTTACACCCTGGACAAACTGTTACTGAGGAATAAAAGCAACCTACTATAATTTGGTGGCTATTTTTGGACAACCTCTCCTTCTAGCCTAACAGCTCACAAGTATGAATAAAATATGTGTAAATATAAATATACATTTATGAATATGTGAAGAGAGATTCTTATGTATAAAGGATCTCTCTTCACCTGTCTCTGACTTGAGGTAAGCAGTTTCTCCGAAAATTTAGAAAATACTCTGAATAATTTTTCCTACTGATGTTATTTATTATATACATAAGAACAGTAGGAGTGTTTCATTTTCTTTATAAACAACTTTCTCCGTCATGAGCCCGGTCTGGTGGTATGATTAGTGCAGATAGAGGACTAGAAGTCAGTATCAGTGGCTCTGATACAGACTTGAGTCAAAACACTCCCTTATCGAGTCTTTGACGAAGTGCTTACTCAGAAAGGGGTATGGGACAGGCCGACTTCCGTGTAGTCAGCAATCAGTCCGTGCTGTGTGTGTGTGGGAACAGCCGGAGTCATGATAGCCCTAGAGGAATGGTTATCACAATAATAAGGAAGGCATGACTCCCAAGGGACCTAGGGAACGACTTTGTCTTACGCAAGACGTCTCATCATTCTCCTAGGTAAAACCAGGGATGGAAATACACTATCCCAACCCGAATAACTATGCTTTAAGATTTAATTTTCTTTTTTATAATGATGTTATTGTTTCTGCTTAAACTTTGGAAATAATTTATTAACTAATTATAATATCAAAAAATATGGTTAGAAATCATTTATAATGATACTATTACTGATCAGTCATGATTTAGTTAACGTAGAGCAGAAGTCTGTCTCCCCATCACCCAAGTTGCCCTGACGAAGGCCTTAAATTTAGGCCAAAATGTTGACAGAAATAAGTAAAACCTTTTTTTTTTTACAAATAAATTTAATTCTTCAGCTCCAAAGACCGAATTCCTGACTAACCTCTCTTCATGAAGCTCGATTTCTTGAAGGTCAACTAGTTACCTTAAAATATATTGCCTTTTTGTTGAATGGTATTTTCTGTTAAATATATTATCTAAAAACTTCGGCCAGGCTAGAGGTTGGTGTAAAACTCCAGTCATTTATATATTTTTTTGCGGCTTCAATTAAATTTTAATCTTTACATAAACCATTTTATGTTACCTATAACAAACTATTAACAATGGCCAAGGTCCAATAATTCGTTAAGACAACTCTCACCAACTTCACCGGTTATACATCGAAGTAAAAGACATTTGGCTGTTTTGAATAATAAGATTCAGATGCGATTCCCAAGTCAATGCGGGAGGGGGAAGATCTAAGAACGATGAAGATTTGTTCGAGCCAAACAAAAGCATAACCAACACATATCTCGGGTGGTTTTGCTCACAGAGATAATTCTATTCAACCACCGGGGCCAGTAAAGGCAAACTTTATGTCGACAAAGTACATGTTTGCAATTCCGCTCTGTAGAAGACAGATAGGAAGACTGGCAAAGAAAACTGGGCAAAGATGGCTGGTTCTTTCAGCAAAGGTTTGTCTCCAGGCAGCCTTGGGCTTTGATGGAACTCAGCGAGGAGTTTGTTAGCCTGGCGACCCGAATAAATGAATAATAAATCAGTTTTTAGAACACAATTTCAGTCGTATTACGATGGAAGTAATCCTTTTATACGACCCCCTTCTAATTTTTTTTTTCATTCCCCTCACTCACCGACCCCACTCCCCCGGTCTCGTATAATATATCAATTGGTTAAATTGATAAATTGATAGAAAGAGCTTCCGTTGGGAATTACTCCTGGGCGTGGTTTTAAGCCTGTTTAGACAGCCAATGACAACCTGAATTCCTGTTTCAACAATTATCTCTGGTATTTCTGATTGGTCGAGCATAACTGGTCCGTCGAAAATAATCATTATTTCGGGTTGTGTTCTTTTTGGAGGCGGTTAAATTATACCGCCATCAATTTTAATAGAATTTACAGAAATTTTATATTATTCATGATCCAATAAAATTAATAATTTAACAAAGCTTTGACAAGACACATAACAAAATAGTTCTTGCTTAGATATAAAATCTCTTTTAAAACACACACACACACCACATGTGCGTATTCATATTAAAATGTGAATTTTTGAGTGCACTGAGACGTACTTAAAAAATTAATAATAACAAAATTATATGGAGAAGGAATATAATCCTTAATAAAGGGTATATAATATTTTTAAACATGGATAACAATATTTGATTCGGAAATTAATATAATATAATATTTATTGTGATATGAACTAATATGAAATGCCTCGCCTCATGTTAACATCAAAGACTAATGTAAAATTGTAAAGGTGAAATTCGTGGGACAGGGAAAGGGATTGTTTTAGTATACAGAATATTATATACAGATTTTAGTTATATATATATAAACAGGCGGATATATAGAACTACAGAATACACAAAAATAGACCACTCGAAAAATTAGAGATTTGCGGAGAAACAAATCGCCTTTGTTCGTGAGATAAAATAATTACAGTAATTGATTTATTATAAATAGATAAATTTTAGTTTTCACTGACGAAGAATATCTTTTTTCTCCAAAAACTTATATATTTATATAAATAAAATCTTTTTTAATGTATCGTTTGTCGTTTTGATATATTTATTTTTATCCGATTTTGTACCAATTACATGTTAAATTTAAAAAAAATGTAACTTAATTGTATGAGGTAAGTAAATCTGTCTCTTGCTAAGGGGTTTTATGACGTCACTGCTACTAAAAGTGCCCGCCTAAATTCCAGCCTCTTGTGCTATCTCACTGGCCTGTTTACCCTGGCGCTGGGCCGTTCTGTGATGGCGCGCTCAAAGGCGGGAGAGAATGCGGAAGAGCCCAGCCGAAGGGGCAGGCGATCCACCGGCGTGCCTCTCGAGAAAGCCCCCCCCCCCCCCCNCCACCAAATACCCCTCGGGATTTCTAGATCCTCCACCGCGCTCTGCCCCATAGTCATCTCTCCCCACAGCTATTCTAGCCAGCAGTCTATTGAAAAAGGGGCTATTAAGATAGTTGCCCTTAGAAAATGCATAATAAAATTCCTTCTAGTAGTCCTATATCCTGGAAAAAATTATATTTTAATAAAAATTTTAAATAATAGAAGACCTGAGATTCACCACAAACAAATGGAGGCTGAGGAGTTCCACATCCAATTTCAAATAAAAATATTCATAAGATATTTTTTGACAGCGTTTTGAAATATATAATTTATTTTTGAAGGTCTGTTCAGGATAAGAAGAAAAAAATTTGTAGGACACGAATCATTCTAACTTCCAAATAATACAAAAAAACTACTCGTATAAAATTATTTGAAAAATTGTATTATTTATTAACATTTAGTAGAGTTAAAGAAAGTTGTTACTTGTTAAACTTCGTGTCTTTGTAAGAAGTCAGAAAATAATTTCATAAATATATAGAACTTTTTGGAGATTAGAGACCCATATTTTAATTTTTTTTTCATGAGTAAATGTTTCCTAATTTTTCATAATACTATTATAAACTATTCGAAATGAAATAAACAATAATAAATTATGAGTTTAAATGCTAAAAAAGGACTATAAATATGGTAGTTTTTTCTTCAAAAAATGACTTAGAATTAATACCCTTTAAACTATTCCCATTGGCTAAGAAAGTTAGACCAGATAACTCATCTGATAGAATTGGCATTTCAGTCGTCGTATGAAAAAAAAAAACTTGTAGGACCATACCATATGAAATAAAAAATTTCGTTTTTTAAACCACAATTTGCAGAATGGTTGGAGGTAAACAAGTCAGCCAGATAGCACAAGGGACTGAAATGTATTGCCTCACTGGTACCCTTATAGATCAATATTTATATATATATANTACACTTTCCATTCTGCTGTCCGTGGCGTTCTAATGAGATACGAAAAATACTGGAGAATATAGAGAACAATGACCTTACGAAGGAAGACCACTAAGGTTTGCTTTGGATTGGCTGGGAAGGTAGAGTGGGGGCAGCGCTCCCCCATTGAAGTTACATTTCTTAATTCCTTCCTTAATAAGCATTTTACGTGAAAATATTATAGAACGTTAACGTTAGAAAATTACATTTTGCACCTATTATGTTGTGCCCTTTTTTTATTTAAAAGATAATAACGAAGACATTACGATAATAACCCTCCCTTTTCCTCTTCTAATTTAGACACAAAATGAATTCATCAACAGCCTGTATGTAACTAAATACCGAATGTGCTTTCTGTATTGTAAAAATACGAGGGACTTGAAATTACATTCTTAAATAGCTTTATTAATATGCGTTTATTTTTAGTTGTATAGAATATAAATGTTATATTATTACATTTTACAACAATTTTGTCCAATTAATTATTTTAAACTATAAAACAACGCATATATTGAAATTCTATTTTTAACTCTTCCTTCCAAAACTGCCTGTCGATTTTAGCAATAATTAATGAATAAACAAGCACATAACGCAATTTGCAATAGTGTATATATATTTATTTTTTTTTTTTTAAGTTAATAGAGAAATATAAAGCCAACTTCTTCTTCAAACTCGCAAGGTACTCTATAATGGACTCTCAGCCTCTATGGCAATGGTCAATTTCTGGGTCTCGGTCATGATGGTGGGAAAGTAATTCTCTGTTCATAACAAAACGTTGATTTTAGAGCGATCTTAGAGCTCTGTTTCAATACTTTGATGGGGGAGTTTCTTAGCTCCTGAAGGACGATTTTATTTTTACAATGAGCCAGCTCTTGGGATATCGCCCTTTATTGGAAAGTACTTTTCATTGAAATGTTTTTCAAACTTGTGAAATTCCATTCATAATACCCTTTACCTATATATAGTATTACATTTATACTATGGCAAAAGTTAGTACAGTATATACATAAATCGTGGTACTTCCACTACTAAACGTCAAGCAAAATTTCATCCCCTAACTCTAAAAGTTTAATTAAGGAAGTATACAATATATCTTATACAAGAGAAGAATCTCTTAAAGCATCCAGGAAGGAATTCATTAGAGGATGTGGGATACATAATAATTTTAGAATATAAGTGAGGAGATTAAACTCAGAAGAGTCCCTGCCAATTAGAGAGCCAGGAATTTAACTGAAGTGAGCAATGGAGTTCAAAAGAATGTGGATTTCAACGCTCTTGGACTCAGCATAACCGGGTGTATAATTACTTACTAAAAGGGAAAAAAAATATTTCGATATGAAGACTAAAATTCCACTCATATTTTCTCCCTACGTGTATAAGAGATGCCTAAATGAAAGCTCCTCAATCGCACTCGTCTGTTGTTGGTATTCTTACAAAATATGCTCAAAACTCATCCAAGGATTGTTGTTTAATATTAACGAAAAAATAGTTTAAAAGAAAAAAGTGTTTATTGTTTATTATTTATTTAAAAATTTTAATTTTGGTATTTAATCTTTTAAAGTACAAATAAAGCTCAAAATACAGAAATAATAGTTTCAAGGCTCTTCTTCGGTCAGAGCAGCTAGTATTGATTAATAGAAAAATATATTGGAGAAAAAAGTACTGTAATTTAAGTTCGTTGGGCTCAAATAGGTTGGTAGGACAGAGGATTTATGGGGGCCAAATTCGAAGTTCATTATTATATCTAAGAGTAAAAGAAAACACCAAATAAAACATATAAATAAATAAAAAAAGGGCATTAAACATCTTTACATTGGGCTTTTAAATTAAATTTCTCCATTTACTGTAATTTGTATCCTTTTTTAATAAAATATTGGAAATTTGTTTAGATTACTAAACTTATGCGTGATTTAAATTTTATAATACGTACTAAAAACATACTTTAGTTTTGGTTTTTCCAAAGATGAGATTGTAATACAACTCACGAACTTGAAGCTTGAACCCAAGACGAGCTACAGACTAATACCGATTGGCAATGGACTTGTGATAAATACACTCCTTTGAATTTCACTAAAATACACTTCTTGACAAACCATTAAAAAAGAAGTACCATCATTAATGGTTTCTCACCGAAACTAGTATCCACCGCGTTCTTTCGCAGGCCGTAAAATAGTGGAAGTATAATAACCCCTTATTTTATACGCCCACAACAAATATCATCTCTACGTTCTGGCGATTTAGTACTTATTCAGGGGGGGAACGAAGTGGAATGAAGAAAATACTGCCGCGGAGAGGAGTGGAGGTACGGTGGGGACATGGCACCCAAGGAATCTCAGCTGAGTCCGCGCGCAAAGGAATTCACGGGCCTCGGGGAAGCCATGAGTGCTGTATGGTTGATCGCTGAGGCCTTTCAGACTGATATCATCGCAGGACTTGCCTTTTTTATGTGTGGAATCGTTAAAGCTGTGGAAAGATGGGGCTCTTCCTCTGGGCATCTTTGAGGAGGCTGAGAGAGGAGCGTTAAGAAAAAACAAGAAGAAGAAGAGGAACAGGAATTCAGAAGATTCGTAGAGATAGAGAGATAAAGGAAGAGAGAGAGAGAGAGAGGGAAAAATAGATGTGTGGCAATATCTCTTCCTTTCTTCATTACTATATGGAAATGTAATGAAGAAAGGAAGAGAATCCAGAAGAATACTAATGGAGAAAACTGAAAATGCATAATTATTTTAGAGAGTAATATGTAATTCAAAGTCATATATATATATGGTTGGAGGTAAACAAGTCAGCCAGATAGC
>KZ806895.1:250738-264357 GCA_000696205.2 Oncopeltus fasciatus | reverse complement strand
ATTTATTTATTTATTTATTTATATATATGCAACACAAATTAATTCCAAATAACAAGACATACAAACTAAATAGGAATTTAAAACCATAAATAACATGCAGTTAAGCACAACTACTTAAATATGCAATACAAATACAGCCTCATCAAAAGCTGAGCTTAATATAATATTGCATGTTCATATAAAACCTCCATTCCAGTTTCCATTTCAAATTTAGACTGTTAAATATGAAATATAATAAATACATATTTACACACACACACACACACGCATATATATGTAGTGGAGGGTTAAACGGAAGAAGAAAAAATAAAGCTGCGGAAAAGGCTGGCTATATGGTCTTATCCAAAGGGAACTGTTTGGGTTTCCCAATAGCTGAGGGTTCTAGTCTCGCTCAGAGTACGATTTTATCGAGAAATATAAGCTTACCCATTATCATATATCGCGATGCCTAGATATAGACAGCCCCGTCCTTCCAGAACCCAAGAAGATTGTGTGAAAGGCATATTTATTTTGTTTCATAAATTCATGGCATAGTACATCATTGTCATGATTCTGCCATGAGCCAGAAGTATGAAATACGAAGTTAGATTAATGAACATAATTTAAAAATATATATTTTTATATTTAAATTTAGCACTCGATTGTAGTCCGTCAAAACTGTGCAGCGTTCATGAGACCCACACACCCTCATATATCATATATAAGCTAAATCAGTTCAAGGGAACCCTCATATATCATACATAAGCTAAATGAGTTCAATTCAATAAAAAATATTTTAAAAATTGAAAAATCGCGATACACTTGTTAAACAATAATTAGGACATGCTGCATTGTAAATACTTGAGGCATAAAGAGTTTTCTTTTTCGACTGAGAGGGTGAAATAGGAAGCGGGGTAGAACGCCCTAACGTAACAAGCCGATTTAACCCTTATATAAGTAAAAACAAAATAAAGCTGTAACATGACATTTTTTTATATGGCCAGATCGGTAATCAATTTGAAAACTGTTCACAATCAATTATTAATATGTCTCGCTGTCTCTGTAGCCCAGGGGGGGCGAGGGATTCTCGACAATGTGACGTACTTCATTTAGTTGGCCAGAAAGATAAGAAAATTTACAGATAACAAGCTTATAAACATAATTAGCAAACAAAAATTCATGTAGAAGTCCTAGGAAAAATAATATTATTTTATAATATTAGATATACCATATGCATAAAACTATATTTTT
The DNA here is from genome assembly GCA_000696205.2 of Oncopeltus fasciatus. NCBI lineage: Eukaryota > Metazoa > Arthropoda > Insecta > Hemiptera > Lygaeidae > Oncopeltus > Oncopeltus fasciatus. The sequence goes on along the minus strand of KZ806895.1, from coordinate 263,127 downwards.
TATCTATTTAATATTCTGTTGACCATTTAATTGCCATAAAATGTTATGATATAATTTTATAATTTAAAAAAAATATGACAAAGTGTAGAGAAGTGTAAAAGTAATTTCATTTAGTGCAATTACTTGAAAATAAAAGAAGCCTTCAATTTGAATTATTTATTAAGTTTATGAAAGTTCCTAAGCCTGGAAAGACCTTCCACTAATACATAATTTTGAAGAGAAGAGATATAAAATATATATAATGATAATATATATATTACAATTTAAGGTGCTAGTAAAGTAATTATTTGACAATTAAACGAAGCAATTGTAAAGACATTTATAATTTCAGGGCGAGGACTATGATGTCACTATTTCTCATAAATCATAATTTGAATGAGTTGATTCATAAATTTCAAAACGTTTTACAGCATAAAATTTTTGTTAAAATAGAAATTTAACATCCTTAATCAGGCGGAATATTGACTTACAATAAATTTAGAATGAAATTATCGCAAAAACTGCTTGAAATTCATAAACGCTTTAAGGGGACTTTTGACATCTAAAGCTAGCAGAAAATATTTATTATCATAATAAATGAATATTGTAGAAAATAAAGCAGTTCATTTATGTTCTGTTTCAGTCCTAAATTTACATTGCTTTTATTATTAATTTATTAATGAATTATTACCTCATAGCTGCATTGCACTAGAACCGCTAAAATTATTTAAAGGTAAAATACTAGTTGTAAGCCTTTGGTATGACAAGTTGTAATAGTCCTTGTTTTTTTTTCAGTTAAATAGTTTTTTTTTTGGCGCATTTGTGATTAAAAATACCGTCAAGAATCATATTGCATTAATGTCAAACAAAAAGATCATTAAATATAGGAAAATCCATTCTAATCCCTAGTAATGCTTAGTAATATTTTGTAACTTGTGTGAAATAATAATTTTTCAAAATTTAATGACACCCCAAATTAATAAAGAAAAAAAAAACCTTCCTCTATATGATACAAAATAAAATATCTCACCTAGAAGTATAGAGAGCCCGAAGAGAGGGGTGTCTTGCATACCCTGAGACTTCATAAAGCTGCATACTTCTGCGTATAAGTCCTTCGTTCTGGATTTGGGCTACAAATAAAAATATAAATAAAAATAAAATTACAATCACTGCACTCAAAAAGTATTTCATATTTAATATTATTTAGAACTTCACTAAAATTCTTTAAATTCTATGTATCATTCATAAGGGTTGATTCGAAATATATTTACGAATTCACCACATTTCTAGTTATTGTAAACAATTAAGTAAAGTAATTAAAAGGTTTTATCTTACAATAAAGAAAAAAGCAGATGGGGTATAATTGGGGGGTTCTCAATTCTTCTAGTTACATTCAAAAACTTTTTTTTTTTTACGTAACTATTAATGGTCATTGTAGAAGAGGCTATTCACAGATAGACACCATGTGCATAACACCCTTGTCCATTGTCAAGCTTTTATTTCACTATAAAAGATTTCTTAGTGGAGAACTCAGGCCTAAAACATCTTCCTCAATAGGTGTTTTTTGTTAGATGAATGTGACACAGAATGTTAGGTAGATACAAAAACAAACATGTTCAGGGCAATTATTTGCAAACAAAAATAACACAGGATGTTAACCAAATTGTCAGTTTTGATATAGGTGGGCAAAGAAGTCGCTAACTGTGACTACTTTTCTGATGACGTCAGAAAATGAAAGAGTAACAACTTAGACGGGCTCAGGATGACCGCTAACAAAGAAGCTGATCATATACCCATCCCCAGTAATCTACGAACGCATAATTTTTTTTTTTCATGGTGGGATTGAGAGGGTTTCCCCCTCATATTAATATTTAAAAAAGTATTCCCATAAAAAAAAATATGAGGCAAATATTTGATGATGATGATCGGTCTAAGGATTCTGGGGTAGGATAACTATTATGTGTTTCGACTTCATAAAATAGCAGGAAAAGTTAACGGTTTGTTTGGCTATCTATATCAAATAAAAAAAATATTATAATTTCTAATTCTTCTTTTAACTTTTTCATTTCAAACCTCTCAACCCATTGACTCTCTAATTTTAGGGGAAAAAAAAGTGAATTTTTTTTCCAATATTTTAAAACACAGACAAAATTAGATCAGGGGACCAATTTAAGGAATAAATTAAGGGAAATCTGCTAATAAAAATACAAAAACTTTCGCAATAGCAGATCTTTCATTAATTTTTTTGTTATAGATTACCTCTAATAAGAACATTAGTTGGCTAATAACATTATTTAGGTATTTTATATTGGTCCTTATTAATTCCTGACAAAATTATTTATAATTAGTAGATGAATTTCCATATTATAGAAAATAACGACATAAATATTATTCCCATGAAATAAAATTAAAAAAAAAAAAAAAAAACCAAATAAAAAGTAAAGATAAAAAAAAAGTATGGGAGAGAAGGCTGAGAGGTACATAAAAGCAGCGAGGTATGTGTAGATAAGAGATAAATATCACGACCTCTACATTCCACGAGCTGAGATACCCGCAAACATACACACAAACACACTCACAGACAGTGTGAGGGACCTTGAGAACACCTCGCCAATGTGGCCTAGATTTCCGTGAGCCCCCCCCCCCCCCCCCACATAACCCAGCTGATCCTCCCTTCCATAGGTGTGAGTGCGTCCAACAGCTGGATGGATTTGGATTGGGTGGGGGGTCTATATCCGTCAGAGAGCGTAAAATAAGCAGATTTTCCATGTTTCATAGAAATTGACCATAGATACGAGTAAAGTACTTGATAAAATTAAACTTAAATATAGTTTCATATATGGTGAAGGGACAAAGAAAGTTTTTCCATAGTCGCGTCAGGATACGACTGTGACTAGCTTGATTCCATGAAGGAAGTCTAGTTAAAAAGTGGATATCAAAATATATATGTAACCAGCGGTAAGAGATCCCTGTGCCAAAATAAAATCATTTTTTTTAAATATCTCAACCCACTATGATAACAATATATTAGCCAAGTTCTAAAACGGGTATTTAATAAGATTTTATTTCGTCATTTGTGAACCCAATGACTCAATCATAACCTGTATTTGCGATGAGTAGTCATTTAGGGAATTAATTCTGTAAATGATCATCCCTGCAAATACTAAGTTGTTTTTTACAACTGCTGAATGTATCGTGATGGCGTTGATGACAGGGCTCACTCTTTACTGATAACAAATCTCACACAAATCGTAAATCTAGACGCTGACTATCTAGACTTTCAGATAATAAAAAAAAATATCCATTAGTAATTTTATTATTTTTTATCTAATGGTTGCACTAGTAACATTTGTAATTTTAGCTGTCATTGTTCAAATAGTTTTATCTCATGCAGCGAATAACCAGTGTTAATCCAGTATCAAGAGAATGATTTCTAAAGAATGAATATCTATAGGCAAAATAACTATTAAAATACTTCTTTACTATAACTATCCTTATGTGAAGATGAGTAAATCATAATATGAATAAATATTACTTTTGAATGGAGAGTAATCACAACATAAATGTTCTAAAATAGGTCTCATGCATTAGTTCACCAGAAACAAAGATATCTTCCCATGTTCATTAAAAAATAACAAGTGAGAATCATCTGACTACTGTGAAAACTCAGTCAAGGATGGCATGGGTATTACTAATTCTGATTATATGGGTGATAACGAATAACAGAGCAGCGACCATGGTCTACGTTGGTTGCGAGGCTTCGTTAGCAACGTAAATGGTCCATGGAAGTCAAGAATTTGTTTCCTGAGATGAATGCAGAACAATGCAATCCCCAAAGACTTGACACTAAACTATTCTCATTTGTTAGAAGACATTTTATGGTGTGCTAATTTTCCTTATTGTATTAATGTCAAATAAAGTGTTTCGTACTAATACATATTCTAATTAATACTCATCTTATTAATCATCCTCAACCCGTCTTAATTTAAAACAGAAGAAAATGTCCTTAAAGAATTGAGTTAGACTAATGCCTAATTATAATAATTATTTGATATTTTTTTCAAACGCCTCCATTGTCTATGAAAATATTGATATATATATATATAGNCATTAAATTTAATTGCATGTTATACAATTATATGTATGTATATATATATATACACACACACACACACATAATGGATCTATAAAAATATTGTGCATTGTCCGTTGTATCGCAGAATTCAAAAAATAACTAATAAGAAGGGGAAGTTAAATATTCGTAATCTGTGACATTCTTGAAAAACTGAGGATTTAAAAAGAGGCAGAACATTTGGACGAAATTAAAAAAGGTGGCTTGATAAAATTATTAAATACATTTTAAAAAGTGATAAATTGGCAAAAAACGAAAATAGCTAATTATTGAATAGTTTTAATCCTTGAAGAAATCTTAAGTATACAGATCTTTTGGAACGGTGAACAATTAATAAGTTCAACTAGAGAGTTATTAGATAATTAGATGGTTTTAGTTGGGGTTCGGTCAAGGTAGATCCAAAAAAATACAAATTAAAAAAAAAGTGTATTTTTTTTAAAAGATTATCTGCCAACAAAATACACATTTTTTTTTTTTTTTTTTTTATGAATTTGTAATTTTTTAGATCTACCTTGACAGAACCCCAACTAAAATCATCTAATATTAAGAAGTTCAGTGTTTATTTACAGACATAAAGTGACCAAAGACTAAATTATAAGGAGAAGATCGCGGACTTTGGAATTTTGAATAAATCTATGACAAACAAAAGAAAGGGATCTTTGGAAGAGATAAAAAAATAAATACAGAAAGCTTTATTTGTTGGAAGCAAGTGAAAAATAACAAAAAAAAACCAAATTATTGGAGATGTTTAAAAGTTATATCCAAACAATACTATAGAAAGAAGTATAATATTGATAATTTTAATGTTCCATTTATACATAATAACTAATGACTAGGAAGAAAAGATAATTAAATTGTTGATATTTTTTTTAATCCAAGGAGAAAAATGTAGGAGCATCTTTAATGGAGGTGAAAAAAAAGTATAATTCATAGTTATATTTTTTGACGTCGAGCATTAAACATCGAACAACAGGCAATTTGATTTTCTGAAAAATTCCCAAAAAATCGTAAAAGAAAAAACAAGTCTCGGTGAGCTTTGGAGACCTTGTTGAAGTTATCTAAGAGAAGTGGCTCTGAATATCTTTTGAAGGATTGTTATAATATATTAAAAGTTGAGGTGAATTGATATTGTTTGAAGCATTGTAGGTTTAGAACATTAAAAAAAGACTTTCTGTCAAGAAAAAATTGGTTCATTGAAAACAATTACCATATACTTACCTAGTTTTTAACACAATTAAATGAGAGAAAATAAACTATGAAATGAATAAATGTATGTCTTACCTCAACAAGGAAGTAGATTGGCTGTCCGACTAGAAGGTGTACCTTGACGTAGCGCGTGCAGGGTTGCGGGTTCCCTTGAGGTACGGAGTAGAATGGGCCGAGAGAACTAACTCGCATGCTGCATCCTCCAGCCCCTACATGCCAGCCCCTTGCTCACTGCAACAGAGACAGGCAACAACGTACTACGGTGGCAAAGTATGGAGAGAGTCCACTGGGGCATCTGACAAAGTCCTAAACCGCATCTGGATTAGATGCTTTCCAAATCTAAAGGGTTGTTATCACTACCAATGAATATAGAACTATCATACCTTGTATTATCCGTCTTCATTGGTTTCTGCAAACCATCCTCCGTTGGCGAGCGCTTTCGGACATTGTCCATCTTCTTGGCCGAATACATGTAGAATACAGACAGTGATAGTGGACACATGTATTCGGCCAAGAAGATGGATAATGTCCGAAAGCGCTCGCCAACAGAAGATGGTTTACAGAATCCAATGAAGACGCATTACAGAAGGTATGATAGTGCTTTCCAAATGTTTCTGACTTAAATATGGTCTGTATTTGAAATTCAAAAGGTAATGGAAAGAGAGCTCTCTTGAAATGAGTAAAAGTGTCTTCCACATTAACCGTTTAAAGATTTAAAGTTGTCTTGAGGTAATCTGAAGGTAGCTAACTGTTGAACTTAATTATGAAGAAGGATTGGTCGGTGACTCGGTCTTGGAATTTGTATAAATATAAATTTATTTGTGAATAAAAAAGGTAATATAAATATGATTTTTTTGTGTTATTTAACCCCACGTAAATTTTAACAATTTTTAGTGCAAGGGGACAGAAATGAAAATCTAACGGTCCCAGTCAGGACTGTTAAAATTTACATGGGATTAAATACCACAAAAAATCATATTTATAAAATTAAAATTTAATAACGAAAATTTAAAAGTAAATAACGAGAGTAATTTAAACAGCTTGACAATGTCAGCTCCTCCGAGCATAAGACGATATATTCGTCTGCCTCGGAGGTTAGACTCTCGACACTAGTTCGGGGAATTTAATAACTTATCAGACTTGTGTCGGTAGCGTAAATGGAAAACGCACCGGCCCGGATAGCCGGAGATCCAGGTTCGTGTCCTGGCTGGGACAGTTAGATTTTTTATTCTAGCACCGGCCCGGATAGCAGGGGATCCAGGTTCGTGTCCTGGCTGGGACAGTTAGATTTTTTATTCTGTTCCCTTGCACTAAAAATTGTTTTAAAAAAGTAATATTATTGGCAACGTTTCTATCTGAATTTCAGGTCTTCTTCAGGGCAACTAAATCATGCCTTCCATTTCTATTTGTGATTTGTTACCCTTAATTAGGAGACTCCCTCACTCCATCACCCTCATTGCCTTGAAGAAGGCCTGAAATTTAGGCCGAAACATTACCAATAATAAAACCTATTTTGTTTGCAAGCTATTTTTCATTTATAAAATCCCGAGAACGAATCCTCTACCAACCCTTCATCATAAATTGGTAATAATAAAAAAATTGCAAGAATTTTGGCATGCCATAGGTATATTAATAGAATTTCTTCCTTAAAGCCAGGTTTTTGGTATTTCTTTAGAGGTTTATCTTCATCAATATTTCAATTAAGTGAAATATTCTAAAAGATATAATGTTAAAGTAATATGATAAACGTTATTAATTTATTTTTTTGAGAACGACTGTAATATGAAATGTAATTAAATTAGGTTTTTTTTTCAAATGATGAACATGATGTGAATGCTCCAAACTATTTAAACATCGTTTGCTTTTTATACTATGTGTTTTAATCCAACCTTACATCTTTCTAATTAGTTCAATACAATTTAAGATATATTAAATTTATATACATTTAATATTGTAAATTCTGGAACTGTTTGTCTAAGTGTCTATGTAGGTAAGATCTTCTTCCTAAATGGAGGCTTACTTTCCTGTTCACTTCTTTTACGTTCTTAGTCTTTATTTGATGACTGCAAGTACAGGACCACTGCTTAGTCAGATGACCGAGAATGATGTCAATCCAAATTTTCCTTAGGTAAACAGATTGGCTGGCTAGCCCACTAATGACAGTAACTCTCAGAAGGCATAGTTTAACCCCAGTGAAAGCTCACAGAAAAAAAAAAAAAAAAATTGGCATTTAGGGGAGGGGGATTACATGCTTATTATTCTCTAAATCGTATAGCAAATAAATAAGACGAAGCAGTTTCCTGTTTTTATACAACAATTTAATACAGGGTTGAAGTAATAAAATCAAATGACTTGAATTCCGATTTTATTACTGAATATAAGTTGTAAATTCAGCCTCTTAATTAAATCAAGAAATTTTTATTATCTAATTCTAGCCTACAAAAATTGAATTATACCACGGGATATCTCATCTTCCAAACATTAATGTGTTGTTTTATTGATGTTTTGGGGGAAATAAAACCGGATTTTAGACATAAAAAGAGTTATTCTGTCGAAGCAACAGAGTTTCTCCTCTTGGAATCTGTCTTTTGATAAATAAGAATATTATTAGGAGACAGCGAAGAGTGAAGGCAATGAATCAGCATTCCCTGTGTCATCATCCAGCAAAAAAAAAAAATTGATGATAGCAAAGCATGTAAGCCTTTTTTTTTTTTTTTTTTCAGGAAATAGTTACAGAGAAGAGCATGGAAGAGATATTGAGATTTTAGTCCAAAATCTATATAATACACACAAACGCGTATTTGATGTGCTTTTTGCAAATAATTAGATTAATTAGTTATTGGCTGAAATCGGTTCAGGAAGAAGAAGAGTTTAAAGGTAGACTAAAATTTGAAATCTTCCTAAATAAGCGTTTTTGGTAAAAATAACGTAATAGGTTTAAATTCAATTTTTTTTTAAGCAAAGAACTTTTTAGGGTTCGGTGAATATTGATACATAAAAAATACAATTAAAAAAAAAAGTTCTTTTTTATTATCTGCCGACATTTCGGCCTACATCGTAAGCTATCTTCAGGGCTATCATGAAGGCAAGAGGGGAGGTGTGACTGGTGACAACAAGATAGCAGTCATGAACATTTGATAGCTTACGATGTAGGCCGAAATGTCGGCAGATAATAAAAAAGAAACTTTTTTTTTAATTGTATTTTTATGTATCAATCTTCACCAAACCCCAAAATTCTCTACTACTAATCTCTAAGGCCAAAAACTCTCCAATTGAACAATTTTATTGAGATTTATATTCTATAACATATTTACGCAAAGTGCTTATTAAGCAAGAAATATACGAATGTAACTGCGATGGGAAATAGCTTCCCCCACTCTTCCCACCAGGACGGCCTAGAGCGAAGTTTAGTTGACATATATTTTTAAGCCATAGATTTTAAATTAATTTTCTTCGCTTACACTTATTTATTTAGAGAAATGAAGATAGAATTTATCATATTTAATGAAACATGGTAAATTTTATTTTTCGTTCATTTTAAAAATACGGATCCCGGACCATTGCTAACTTATCAATGAACTTTGGAAGCAAAGAAGATGATTTATTACAAAACCTTACTATGGGAAGATATTTGTAATATAGAGGAGTCATCGACCTCTTCCTGGAGGTTTCCCATAGAGAAATCTGCCCAGCTTCACACTGAAATCATGGTGGAAGGCTAAGGAATAATGTGTTTTTCTGAAAGGAATAGCTTTGTTTATCTTATCAATTTTAATGACAGATATGTTTCGTTATAGAAATATATGTGGTGCATTTCTCCCTTTGACTTTGAGGAAGTCATAGCTAACTATGGAGGCATTCCTCTTTGGATTTAGAGATACATTTGGTTTGTAATACAATGTAATGACGTGTTCGATGACAGTGTAAATCAGCCATGATATCTTCAACCACAGAAGAATTACCAATCACTTTCTGGCTCGAGGAATTTAAAAGACCTTTTTTTTCCAAGGGAAAATCCGCAGAGCTCTCTTCTAAGACTTTATGCAGAGCTTCCATATAAAAACGCGTTAGGCTTTCGCGATGAACCTCTACGGTCGGGGATATGTTCGACCTCTAAGAGGAATACCTCTGTCGGAAGGTAACCTGCGGGTTACAGACGGAACACCCTCCTGGAGCCGAAATCAGGCTGGCGCCGTCCCATTTCCCCCCGCCCGCCATCCCCCCCTATCATCTCCTCTCCCCCGAACTATGCGATACTTCCGGAACTAGGCGCCCTCTCTAGTCTGCATGTAAACAGTCATTTCCAAATGTCCAGCTCTCTGCAGAACGGCTATCACTCTTTTCCAGGAACAGTTACCATGACCTCCAGCGATTATGCCAACCTTACATATTTATTATTATTAGATGATTTTAGTTGGAGTTCGGTCCAGGTAGATCCCAAAAAAAAAAAAAAAATGGGTTGTTAGTCATGGAAATGTGAACTTAGGGACAGGACATCCTCTCTCGCCTTTATTATAGCCCTGAAGATGGCTTACAATGTAAGCCGAAACGTTGGCAGACAATATTTTAAAAAATAAATTTTTTTGAATTTGAATTTTTTTTTTGGATCTACTTTGACCGAAACCCAACTAAAATCATCTAATAATAATATCTACGGTAAAAAAAAAAAAAAAACTCTCCTTTTGAACATCTAATATAATGTCATTTTTCTCTGGCTTCTCTAATTGTTAGTAGATTCTTCTGAAGAAACTTTCAATAGCAATTTATGAGCTTTAGTAATATTCGAAAGAGCATACAAAACCTTGTAAAACGAAAACTGTTAAGTAAATATATATAACTTTTATCAAATCCTATGTACACAAACTAAGAATAATACTGCAGAAAAAATGTTTGGACTTACCATTTTAAAACGTTAAATATAAATGTAAAAATGACTACTAGAACACCACTCGTACTATTCTAATAATGTATAGTGCTTTTAGTTATACAATTATAAATGAATATATATCAATGTATTTACTAATATACAATATTAATAAAAAATACATTTTACTAATATTAAGCAGTCTTGAGGGTCTTTCACTAACCATTTACTAAAATTATTACTTTAAAGGATGTTAAATTTCATTTAAATTTTTTAGANCCACTAAGGGTCATTGGAGGGAGGGGCTATCTACAGGTTGCCACCCTTTTTTAAACACCCATGGCTCAGGACAAGCTTCTATATTATAAATAAAAGATTGACCTGGGCGGGATTTGAACCCGCGGCGTCAGGATTGTGGGACCCGTACGTATCTCCTGAGCTAGCCAGGCGCCCCTACATTCGTCCTAGCTTCGTAACTGTTGTTGCGAAATTCGCCGATCCATGATAGGTGAGAAACAAAGACTGCGGTCAGTTGGGTGCATCACCTTGCGCAAAACCTTTTTTTTTCCCCCTTTATGGTGTCATCGCAATAGCCGTAACGGATCGGTTTGCGGGGTGGATTTGGCAACCCAAAAGGAGCTCAAGCGGTCTGTTGGGCTCTGGAAGCTCGCCACTTACTTAGCGGGCACGTTGCACGGGTTTGAACTGTACCCCAGGTTATGGCCCTTGCACTACCGCAGAGACCTTGGTACGAATCCTACACTCACGTCTCGGCTAACCAGATGACGTGTTCTCAAGGTATACCGCCTTCTTTCGAGTCACGATTGGAGTGTTTATTGTGTGTCACTTGCTTTAAATTCCTACACTCATTTTTGTGTAGAGTAAAAGAGTCATTGAAAGATACAAGAATTACTGAAAGATGCTAGAACCAGCACACAACAAACTGCGGAGTATAAAAAACACCACACACACCTCCATCCGTGGGAATAGAAGAGAAGAGGTAATACTGACCCGTATGCGTATAGGTCACACGAACCTTACTCATATACACCTAATTAACAAAGATCTGCCGCCTAGGTGTAATACCTGCCAAGTTCACCTAACAATCCAGCACATCATAGAGGTTTGCCCAGTTTATCAGAATTACTTCACTAGGGAAGGCATTGGAAGAAATATGGCAGAGTGCCTTAGGAACAACCCCTCTACAGTGGATGGGCTGTTAAACTTCTTTAAAAAGCAGGTATAGCCCGGAAAATCTAAATTTTTACATACATTTTCTTATAGAATATACATGTAATTTCACGATGAAATACTGTAGGAGCAGAATAATTTATGAAAATATTGTTGATTGACCGGGAAATTACTATTCCTAGTAACCTAACCTCGATTGATACCATATAAACTAAATGGATGTTTTCTTCTTAAAAATAGTGGGGTGAGACTAACACGATACCCTCCAATCCTCAACTCTGGAAGTCCAAATCTTTGGATAAAAGCATAAGAGAGAGTAAAAACACCTCATTAACGGCATTGAATGGATACCAGTATCCAAATCGTCTTTTCTCCTTATTACACAGTTGTCAAAATAATTTCAAAAGACACAAAACGTCCACAAGGGCGATCAACACAAAGACCTGCATCACTAATCCGACCCACATACGAGGGAAAGTTTGAATAGAGAATCATCGTGAGAATTAATGTGTGAGAACAAGGTTTCTTCTTCAGTAAAAGTAATATTTTATAGTTCATTAATATATATTTCCAACATTAAAATTACAAATATAAATAAAACTAAGATTTTATACACAAATATTTATAAACTCTTTATTGAAAATAGCATTTTTGTACACAAGTCACCAGAACTGATATTAAATGTTACACAATAATTTATGACGGTGGTTTCTATCGATAATTTTAGTAAATTATGAGATTATAATATAGTTAATATACGCGAACTCCTTAAGAAATTGGATGTTAACATTAATTCCCATTAGGAACCTTTCTAAAAATAATAAATGGCATAGCAAATTACATAACGTATTACACAGGGTTTTTTTTAAAGCTAAAAGACAAATTATCTTCAAGGCCCCCACGAGAGCTTTCAAATGGAATCTCTTCTATGGATTTTACAAGGAATATGTTGTTTAGCATTAATAGCCAATATAAGAATAATGCTCAATATATATATAGTTAAAATAGACTTGCGGT
>KZ806895.1:220935-245537 GCA_000696205.2 Oncopeltus fasciatus | reverse complement strand
TTTTTTTTTACCGTGACATTTTATCTCGGCGTTTAAAAGGATTTCTTTTTTCTACTCCTTCGACGCGGGAAGCCTGAAGGGGGGTACGGAGCGGTTGGGAAAATCTCTCTCTCTGTCTGTTAGCGTCAGAAAGAAAAACCTCGCCTGCAAAACAGCTGATATAACCTGGAAGAAACCTTCCAGGCTTTCCACGGAGCGCTCCACTAACGTGAGCTCTCACTTTCACAGTCACTTTCAAAGTGCGCACCGCTAGCCGGTAGAAGGCTGCAAGAACTACTTACTTTCAATTTAAAATTTCCCTTGGTTCTAGTTCGCCAGATAAACTCGCTATTTTTAACTTTGGTGGGCGTTAGTGTGAGTTAAAATACATTTGGTCACTATTGCCATTTGAAATTTCACAGTGATTATACCAAAATTCAATGTACCCTATAAGCATAAATAACATGAAAACAATCTAAATAAGTAAAAAATGTAAAATTTAATTAAAACTGTAAATAAGAATAGTTAATGTTTAAGGTTATAAATATTGTGATTTGGCTTTTCAAAGTTAACCTCCTTTTGGGCGATTTAGAATAACTTCTCTCTCCGAAGGAATATAACTAATGCCGTTATTGTCATGATATATCTTTAAATTTTGTTTGTAATTTAGAAATCATATATAGCAATGAATGATATTAGTATATAAAGAATTTTGGTCTGAGACTTTGAAATGTTAAAAGAAAGGTTATGATAGTAATTAAGTTATGTGATGGTTCACATGGAAAGTTTAACTACAAATATTCATTAACTAAGAAACTGAGGAATTCACTTAGTTTAGGTATGGTTTTTAATTTTTTTCATCTTTATTATCATTCCTTCTATGACCCTACAATTTTATTTTATCTAATGTTTATATTGTTGAGGATTTATTAGGATTAGAAGCAAAAATTCCAGCTTTATTGTCAAAAACAGATAGAGGCAGAAATCTTCGAATTATAACAGGAGACATTTTTCACAGCGCATAGGAAAATTTAACTCCCAACAAATTTTGTGAAAAGTTTTAAATTTCCTTATTTTCTTCGGGGCTAAACTACTCTGTTTAGTAAAAACTTACTTACCAAAAAAATCATATAATTTTACGACTAGAGAAAATGGATTTTTTATTTTTGACTACAAAATACATCTTTAATTTCACTTTAATAACAAAAAAAAAGTCCTTCGTCTGCGTAATCTAAGCAGATTTTAAATGTAATTTTGGTGAAAATAAGACACAAATAATGGTAAATAAAGAAAAATGGTAGATAACTTTGTAAATTTCTTCCATGAAAGAAATTCTTCTTCTTTTACACCCAGCCACACCGAATTCAGCTATCAAGGGTTAGCAAAAATAAACTTACAATATCAAATTTGGTTTCATTGATAGATGAGTATGACTTAAGTTTGCCAAAACGTTTTTTTTTAATGCAAAACTAAATATAAGACTGGATAATTTTAGATGTATTAGTGGTATCTGTTTAGCATATAAAAACACTGTTATTTAAACTCCATGAGATATTTTTATAAAGCAAATTCAACATTATTAAGCATTAAGAAAACGTTCTAAAATCGTTATAATTTCTCATTAAAACTTTGGACATTAAAAAAACCCAAAAAAAAAAACAAATATTATATTAAATTTGTAGGCTATAGCCTGAATATATCCAAAAAATTTGACATTAATCATATTAACATTGGCAGCTTTACTTAAGGAATGACTGATAGAAACCCCTAGTAAAGGTATTATTTCTCAGGAATGTAATTTCTCAGTTTGGGAGTTTACTGACATAAGCACATTTTTTTTTAAAGGGCACAGCACCTAAAGGCTGCGAAAGATTGAATTAGTGGGAGGCAGTTTAATCAAGGAGGCCTTGAAATCCTAACTAGCTGCAAGTTAACAACTGAGAGCAGACACTGGCCGACGGGGGTACAAATAACCCCAAAGCCAGAAGAAAGTAATATCCCCAAGGCAATCGGGTCGAGATGAATTTCCAATTCCTTTTGTAGGGCTGACATTCAGAGGCCAGCCATTAGACTCTCGTCAGTCGCCGGCTCCAAGACATACAGTGTAAGCTTCTAATGATCTGTTTGGAAATGTGCCAAGGTGTGCCTTGATGCTTCACGGGAAAGAGATTGAACACGGTAAGCAGCTCATTGAGGTCTTAGCAAGCAGGAACCAATTCCTAACGCTGAGCCGTTCTCAAGGTAAAACAAGTATGGCCGGCAGGTTTCTATTTTTAGCAGGCTATTCACATTCAAGCTATTCACATTGCTACCAAGACTTCTGAATTTGAATCCTATTATCCAGGAAAAGCACTGGTACGTTTAAAATAGTATATATATAAAATGAAACACTCGCGGCTATGTAGCTATCAAGAACAGGGTGGGATAGAGAGTGCAGTGCACACACAAAAAAAGAAAAAAATCACAAGAAGCAAAATTTTCGGGGATCTCTCGCTCTTCAAGTGAGAAGTAAAGAGAGACTCTATTGAAGGAAAATTTTGCTTCTATATATATATATAAAATTCAAACTTCACACACTATATCCAAATAGGCAACATTTATAAGACGATACCACTAATTTAATTTCACAATGGTTATATCAAGTTTATTTAAAAATTAGGTTCAACTATTGTATAGTTTTAGATCAGATTTTTTAAGTTTAATTAAAAGTTAATCTTTTTTTTTTTCTGGATAAAATAAAAGGGTAAAACAATTTTTCAACTTGATTCGATTAATTAACCTGGAAAAGGTCACATTCATGCTAGGGGCATAATGTTTATGTGAAGCATCTCATATCAAATATAAGTTTATTTTTGAAAAATAAAAATATATTTATTGATAATTTTATAAATTATTGAGATGCATAATCTCAATTAGGCCACAGCTTACTCAAAAAAACAACGTGTTTTATTTAATATATTCAAATAAAGCCAATTTGGTATTTAAATACAGTCATTCTGTAACAGTTGACATTTTCAACAGATAATAAACATTCGCGTAAGTCGACAGAAATTCAATATTTAAAAAGACAGGAAAAAAATTAATAATGGCAGAAAAGCAGGAACTGAATTCCATACAATAGCATATTTTCCTAATTTAATTGTATTTCTTGCACTTGCGCTCTTGTATAAATTGTTAGACAATATTTAGAAAATTAGTTTAATCTTTCCACAATATTTTAACTAAGAACTTACATTAATGCACAAATTATTATAATACTTATTAATAATATAGTTTGTACAAAGATATTAATTATTAATAATGAAGCGAATTTTCAATAAATTGTTGCTTCATAGGGAAATAAAACAACTTACGTATTTTGTAAGCAGTAATTTGCTGCTACAATTTAAGCAATTATTTATAAGAGTTAGAATTTGTACACCCCCGAACTTTAAGAATTATTTTAATCAAACATTATACTAAAGATAAATTTTCATACTTCAGATTTTTCTAAATAGAGTATCCGGCTTAAATTGCGCTCTGGAATAAATAATATATACGACTCTTTTTGTTCAATATAAACAACAAAATTGTTATTCAGAAGGTTTTTCAATTTTAATTTTTTTAATGGTTGTATTATTTGGTATGCACCAGTTATTAGTTCATTTCTTATCTGTTTTGTAAAGAATTGGTTCAAATCTTACATTATTAAGTTCACTGGGACCTCCACTTGGTTCAGTTATATTTATACGGTGGATCGTACAATTTAAGTTGTTTTTGTTTTGTTTTTTTCAAATTTTAGGAATATCCCATTTTGTGGGGGATGTCACAGGTTAATAGTATACATTTTATATTCAAAGCATATGTCTTGAATATCTATTTCGTTATAGTTTTGTCTTACCATGAAAAAGTTCACTATACTTCTACCTAAGCAGGTAAATTATAATTAACTAAAACGTAAAAGTGAAATCGAAATAAAGATTAAATAGTTATCTTATCAAGAGAAGTGCATATATTAAATATAATAACCACTTTGTTGTTATCTCGTCTAAGCACTATCTACCCTGAATTCCAAAGGTTTTAGTCATCCAAGACAACTGGCATTTAAAGGTGTCAGAAACTTTTAAAAGCTAATGATGAAGGGCATATTTTAATCACACTATTCCATTTGTTTTTCTACATAGAAAGGTTTCTATATTTCCATATAGTATACACCTTCAAGTGACGAGAGAGCATTGATAAATGACGAATTTTCCACTAATTTGTTTACACATCAGAAATTATGCCTTTCTTGGAGAAATCAGATGCCAAGGCGAGGCTATGAAAATTGGGAATAGCTATTCCTAGCGAATTTCCTTTAGATTTTGAAATCAATTAGTAACCAATCACGTTTAGACACATTTCTTTTGTATTAATTAGTCTCTTTGAAATGATTAGAGTCCCATCGTGCAGAAGTGCATAAAAGAAGCAGATTTCTAATGTTCCATTTAAGGCCTGACATAAATAAGAATAAATTAAATAAAAATATATCTTTAAAGAAATATTACTGAGGCTGGTTCTTGACTGTTGGATAGGGAAGAACAGTGGAAGCAGTCACCCTTTATGATACAATTTTAAATATCTACTCTGAATAAGCATATAATATAGAAAATTAAATTTTACATATTTTATATTTTTGTCCAATACATTTTTTCTTAACAGCAAATACACTGAAGATATTAAATTTGTAAATTTTAGACTAAACTTAAACCACACCTCCATCTTGTCATATTTAAAACAAAAATTTGTGAATAAATAATGAATTTATTCAACGTTCTACAAGAAAAAGGTAAAAGCTTCCAACTTTTAAACAGTAAGAGGGCAAGGTCAACTTTCAAAGCTACATTATAAATATCTTACTTAATCAGTACTTTCAGTAAAAGTATTATAGATTATAAATATTANAATATTATTAAATTATATTTTAAACAAATTATGTTGTATACATTTTTGACAATGCTAAAAATGACGGAAACATTACGATTTTATATGTTCAAATAGAGAGTTTTTTAACCGTAGATATTATTCTTAGATGATTTTAGTTGGTGTTCGGTCAAGGTAGATCCAAAAAAAATTCAAATGTAAAAAAAATGTATTTTTTAAAAGATTATCTGCCAACATTTCGGCTTACATTGTAAGCTATCTTCAGAGCTGCCTATCATGAAGATGAGAGAGGACGTCCTGTCACTTTTCCATGACTGATCCATAACTAAAATCATCTAAGAATTACGATTTTATAATTTGTTCTCCCTTTAATTCATCCAACTTTTTGCAATAAGAGCTTAAATAACAATTTTGGTTTTATTATTTTAAAAATTGTTAACTTGAGAACGCTGAGCAATCTAGTTTTCGCCAGAGCACAGGCAGGTACTTATACATATTTAGGCAAATATATATACATATGACTTGAAGCCTGCACACTTCTTCTACCATTATTCGTACAGTTTGAATTTCACATTCTTCTCGAGAAAATGAGAATATGGTGAATGGTATCACAAAATGAATACAATACATGTAAATTGTTTGACTGTTAAGTGGGAAGGGGGGGGGGGATCTGTATAATTTACAGACTTCCAGCTGCCTACAGATTGTTTTCTGAAGAATCTGCACTGATAGTAGTACAGGTATATAATAACTATCCTCTACTTCCACAGATACTAATTATTTCTACTTCTTTCAAAAACTTTTTTGCTTATTTATTTTTATTTTTACTCAATTGACGTAGGTGGTCTTTTATTTTTATACCGTTAAAAAACAATAATAAAAAAAAAAAAAAAAACAGGAAAGGAACTGGAATTTTAATTGATGGATAACATGATAGGGAGGTGTTAGTCATGTCCTGTGTGCTACAGGAAACACCACTCTTCTGTTTCACTCCGTAAATTACAGCCGACAAACTACAAATGCTCTAAACAATACGAATTTCCCCATGACATATTTACAACCCATATTGCATAATATACATTAACAACATGTCATTTCGTCTGCGGCAGATGATCACTTGACACATGATAGTATCATATGGGAAATAAATTAGAGACATATGAAAATTCATATTTCTCGAAATCATTTGCAATTTTCAAGCTAAGCACAAAATTAAAAATTTATTCTAAGATGGTTTTAGTTAGGGATTCGGTCGAGGTAGATCCAAAAAAACACAAATTAAAAAAATGTATTTTTTTAATGAAGGATTATCTGCCAACGTTTCGGCTTACATTGTAAGCCATCTTCAGGGCTGTAGAAATACAATGTCATGAAAAAACAGTAATATTTGAGATTAGTATAATAGAGAATTATAATAATGTGATATCAAGAGTATGAATGTAGAAAGCTATGTAAGACAATTAAAAGTTTATGAAAACAATTTGAAAAAGAACCAATTTGAAAAAAAACATGCAAACAAACAACTTGTTGACAAGAAAAAAAAAATTGAAATATCATTAAAGCAGTAATTTGCCACACATTAAAAATTTATATTCCTAAATTACTACTGAAATACTATATAAATGTCATTAAATTACATTCTAAACAAATTATGTTGTATAAATTTGTAACAATGCTAAAAATAACGGAAACATTACGATTTTATCATTTGTTCTCCCTTTAATTCATCCAAATGTTTGCAATAAGAGCTTAAATAACAATTTTGGTTTTATTATTTTTTTTAAATTGAGAACTTGTGAACGCTGAGCAATCTAATTTTCGCCAGAGCACAGACAGGTACATATATGTATATGTGATAGGTATTTAGGCAAATATATACATATGACTTGAAGCCTATTCAATGTTATTCTATAACTGATCATTATACTATAAGACTTAATAGCATCTCTGTTTCCCAAAAGGGTACTATACAAAAAAAAATTAAAATAAAATTTCATATATATATACTATTGAATTTTGAAATTCAAACATGGTCATAATTTCCCTAAGTGAATGACTTAATGACTTAGAAATGAAAATTATTCATTGGTAAAAGTTCTATGGAATCACCGGTCATGCGGCTGGCTATACATTCCAAAGAGGTATGCGGTCCTGAACTTTCACTTAGCTTTTCATCGAGTACTACATAGCTTGAGCTTACTTATCCATAGAGAAACTTAAAAGATACTTGCTTTTTTCGGGTGGGTAAGTTTCCTTTTTAACACGTTTAGCACTTAATGGGCGACTCGGTATTCAAACATGGTTTTATATGGTCTAATAGGCTTGAGTTTGGCGTCATTCGTGATGGTTCAACTGTCAAAACATGTCTTTCGGTTAAAAAGATATAAGATTGTCAAAAATGATAATCAACCAAACATGAATATTTATTTATACATATATTAAATGTAGTTAAACCCGAATTAATATGATACATTCAACGAACGACAGCGGAATTTTGTCCTAAAATTCTTTTAAAAAACAGTACGAGATTTGTTTACTCTTTTTCTTTTCTGAGTTTTTAATATCTATCTGATATCTATTGAACTTTCAAATTTAGTTATTGTAAATTTATTTATGATAATAATCAGAATGCTTCATTCGACAACCAATGTTCCTATTTTCGAATGTCTGAATTTAATTTATTTGTCTTATATCCGAAATGTTCCAATACTTAAATGTTTCGTTAAAATAACATGATATTTTATTTTTTAAATTAAATTTTACTAAATATTTAAAATTAATTATATAAGCTGGAGTTAAGAGAGTTTCTAACTAAAATACAATAAATTAAATTAAGTTTTCTTGACTAAATTTTCATTTTTAGTACAACATATATTGTCTTTCAATTTTTTTTTGAGTTTTTTTTTATTACCGAAAATGGATTTTAACTGTAATATCCATAAAAGTTTACGTGCTAATAATAAGAGCAATTAAAGTAAACATTATTTGCACAAGGCAATATAAATGTATATAATTTATTTTTGTGTGCAAAGTTTAAGTGCACACTTAAGTTACTGGGTCGTCACATATAGAGTAATAGACATAACAAACTGTGCTCTATGAGTACTAAAACTGCGCTCTGGGGAGCAGCACTAAAACCTAGAATCTATGGCCGGTGAGTGCAGCGCCTCAAAAACTAGATTGACTTATCCATAAAAAAAAAAAAATATTGATAAACATTGATATTCAACAAAGTTTCCTCCGTCAGTTTAATAACATTCAACCATGTTAAGCAGTTATTGTTTTATTTAAAGATAGCAATACCCTGTGAAATATGAAGTGTACATTTTTAAAAATATTTAGGGGGATGGAAGAGGGGGGAAGGTTGAGTTAGTGAAAAGGGATGTGAGAGATAATCTAAAAGGATCTTTTCAGAAAGGATTTACAACCCAAAGAAGTCACTGTCCGCCGTTCTTTCCAGATGTGATTTAAGCGTTTTGAAGTACTTTTTCCAGAGAGCCAACAACGACACAGTGGAGGATATGCAGAGCCCTCGTCATCATATATCAGGAAGGGGAATATATATTAAAAACTAATTACACGTCGTCTCTCTCCCATTCTGACAGGCGTTATGACCGGGTTATCGGGCCCTGGAACCAGCGAAATTAATACCCCTTCGATTTATAGCCGATGCCTACACTTCCCGCCTAATGCCTTCCTCGAAGGAAACGTATTAAAAGGATAAACGGTCATAATTTTACTGCACTTGGAATACCCCCCCTTTATCACCCCGGGCATGGCTGCGAAACGAACTCGGCCCCTGCCAAATGGTGCGTAAGCGCTTAGAGCTGCAAAAGTCATCATGGTGTATTTATTAGCTACCTCTACAGAATGCTAGCCCACCAATGTACCTCAATCTAGATCCCATTTCTCTGAAAATAACTTTCAGGAAAATATTTTCTTATTTCCATAAGGAAAATAATAGGTCTATCATACCTTCTGTTATCCGTCTTCATTGGTTTCTGCAAACCATCACCTGTTGGCCAAAAGAAGATGGTTTGCAGAAACCAATGAAGACGGATAATAGAAGGTATGATAGTTCTATATTCATTGGTAGTGAAAATAACCTTTTAAAATAATAGGTCATTGATCCGAAAAATATGATCTATACACAAATTTAGTTAGCCCAATAATGTATTTAATTATAAAAAGAAAACATATTTTGGGCTAAAAAATATTCTTATACTATCTCATTACTGATTATAAATTAGTATATTAAAAAGCACTATATGGTTTAAACAAATTTGGATTTAAAGAAACGCCTTGGACAACCTTTATCCACAACAAAAGAAACATGGCGAGCATTCACAATCGGGAAGTTTTCATTCAAATGAGGTCAGCCTTCCAAGCAGTGAGGACGGAATGGAATGTGAGGGCAAGGAGGTTACCGACCTGACCTTAGCATCATTCCGATGAAGTGAAGAACTTTGTAATCGGATTCACCTTATACACAATGACGATCCGAATCAAATCTTACCAAGACCGATGGGCGAATCTATGAGAGATCTTAGAGGGTTCAAGCCACAAGGGGTGGCAGTCAAAAGTGAAGATACCTTCTTGTGTTAATGAAGGATTACCGAAAGGGGCCAAGTGTTGAGCTATCTGTACGAGGTGGAATTTGAGGTCGCAGTGATTGCTTTGCGACCTTAGTGAATCGTGACTGACGCGAACATGTTGGATGTCCTTTAACATTTAAAGGAAGTAAAAAGAGTAATGCAGGGTTAGTTATCAGGGAAGTAAGTAATCAACTCGTGGTCAAAGGGATGGTAAGATTCGTCATCAAGGTTTATTTGAGACGCATAAAACAAAGAAAAAGAACATTTCCTGTTTCTAATCTGTTCAAAGGCGTAAGCTTTCCATGATGGATAAAAAATAAAATGAAAAAATAAACACAAGACAAGAAATGAAAATAGTTCAGGCTGCTGGCCAAAAGAATTTCTCTAAACGTGCACTATCTGAAACGAATCTGTAGGTAAGTGTTATACTCAGTTTTTGGAAAACAATACATTTCATTTATTAATATTACATTTATCTTAGATCAATTCATTATCATTAGTTGCCGGGGACAATTTTTTTCTCATTGTCAATAGAGCTGAAGAATTGGTAACAGATAATGTTATTGTCATTATATTGTTTTCTGCTAAACTACTTGGAGAGCTTTCAAAATGTAAGACCTTCATACACCTACGACTAACAAATAAATTTGGAATGCACTATCAAGAGAAATACGATAGGAATATACGTTATGTCTTGAATTTATGGAAGTAAATTGAGAGTATGAGCATTTAAAGAAAGAGGGCTGATGGCATGTGAGTTGGGATAAAAATGGCGTCCAAACTGATACTCAACGAAGACATAGCTTATTGGATAGTGGTTTGGGTAGTCCACGGTATTCCGCAGGGGATAGCCAAGGGAAACCCGAGTATCAGCTATGATAGTAGGGTACATGGATGATAATTTGTTTGAGATTGCCATGTAATGTACACGGATTTGTGCTCAGAGAAAGGTTGCCGACCCTGTAGGGGGTATGTAAAAGAAGAAAAAAACCCCCGACGGAAGGCAATTCCGAAGATTCCGGGTAGACGACACATCAGCTGAGAGATCTCTAATGGGCTGGCAGCGGTTGGCGCCAAAAGTCCAGCTGACAGGGTCCCTCGCGCGCGCGCGCGTCTCCCGAGGAGAGTGACCGGGATCGGAGGTGGTGGGGGGCCTGGAATGCGAGAGAGGGCTCCCGTCTTACCCCAGCTCGGGCCCGCATACCTTCCCCAGGCCACATGGCATTGTTTATATCCCACCGCCGGCAGGCTCTCACTTCCTCACGGTCCCCGGAGCCCCTGGAGTGGTGGGAGTGGGGGGAGGGGCTTACATCGCCGCCACAGTTCAATGGCAAAATCCCTGCAATATCCCCTTCATTCCACCGCTAATAATGACAATCAAAGTCATTGAGAAGAATAAATAATATAAATAATTTGTAATAGTATATATAATAGGTATATTAAAAATTTGAAAAGTAAAAACATAAATAAGATTTTCACGTTAAAAATATATAAAAAAATAACGAAACATTTATTAAATAAACAAGAAAATTAATGAAACATTTATCCATTACAAAGATTTTCATCTTCGTTCATTTTTTTATTATTTTATGTTGCACAGAAAATGCCAAAAAAAGAAACATCAACAACGACAAAAGTTTTTAAAAAAACAAAAAAAAAAATAATAAGACATAAATTTCAATGAGGAATCAATATTTAAAAAAAGCCCGTTTTATTAGTATTTTATTTGTAAGATAAGTTATGTAAGCTATATTTTTCGTTTATTAATGGCTTATTATTATTATTATTTATTGTATACTATGAGAGCACATTGCAAGATGCACGCTGTGCAGGATGTAATTTCTAAAATAAATAAAATAACCTTAAAAAAAAAAAAATGAATGGCTTATATTATTTAAGAGAAAATTAACGTCAGGGTCATTTTTAATATATTTTCAATGATTGTAAATAATTTATTAATTAAAGTTTCCATAAGAGTTCCTCAGGCCCTAGGAAAAGTTAATGAATTATCCAGGGGCACTAGGTAGTGCATTAAGGAACAAGAAACAAAAAGAGAAAATAATACATATTTTTAGAAATGCTATTTTAAAAAAATTATGAAATACAGTCATGTTCGTCAATATTTTGCCAATAAGACTATCATAACAGTTGGATGTCTATGGCGAATAATATTTACACGTGAATAATTTAACAAATAGATGAGCAAGACACACTACACACATTAACTGAATACATTGAGAATAGAAAAATAAATACACGTGTTTATTTCAGAAAATAATGAAAGATTTAGTAAATGGAAATAATATTGAAGTCCTAAAAACAACTCCAAGGGGAAAAGGATTAGTTAAAGANAGGAAGGCAATAACTTTAAAAAACAAATAAATTCTTCGTTTTTTCCAGCCAAAAATAATGTTATGCCTCTAAACTACTTCCTTCCCAATCAATTTGACTATTAATGAATAGTAGCTTAAATATTGAATAAGGGTGGTTAATTTTTTAAATTGCATATACTAGAACGACATATATATATATATATATATATATATACACGTATACCTCAAGGAATGGCATCTTGTCACATAGGGGACATTATATTTAGCATTTTATTGATTAGCTTGGGAATGGATATAATTTAAAGAAGATAATGAAGTATTTGGGGTTATTTTCCTAAAAATATTATCTACCATTATCAATAAACGAGTATTTAAATGTGAAAGTACTATTATTCAATAGTGTTTCATTGTGAAAGAGACTTTTTTGAACTAAAATATGAATCTGTCATTAGCTACAATAGCCCATGTATTCTTAGTTAGCTAGAAAATCATGTATTTTTAGTTAACATCATAGGATTGATAATAATAAAGGGATAATTATAACTTAAGATTTCGCAAAAAATTTTAGGCAACAAAAATTTCATCTTGGGTAAAAAGGGACAAATAACATCGTGAAATAGGGGTAGTTGTGAGGTCAGGGGCAGCTAACATAGTAAAAGTGGTAGTTCCCATTGATTAATTACTTTAAAATTAATACCATAATCTCAGGTTCCCGCCATTTTTATATTACAGATTCCAAAAAACAGTTCCTATAAATTATGTACAGTTCCCTTTGAAGTTTAGACATTTTTGAAGCATGTAAGCAATACATTTTTTTAATTATTAATGATAAAAAAGTAAAATTTACCCATGTTACAAATGATTTTTTAAATATTTATTAGTAAATAGCTGATGGGATAAGAAATGTCCAAGCCAATTTTGCAAACTTTTGTTTATAAGACTATAAAGTGAGGTCAAATAAATGTTTTACGGCAGCATAAAACGTTTGTCACGATAAAGTTTAACTGCTGATTTTCAATTGCACAATAAAATACTATCAAATCTTGTGTATTATTTGAACAATAGTAAATCAGTTTTATCTATGTTTTGCTAAACGTAAAAAACAAAGTATACCACGAGTTCAACGAAGTCAAAACTTGATTGTTTATTTACATTTATTGACTTGAGAAGTAATATTTTTTGGGAAACGTTTACAAAAGTTTCTATTGGACGGGGCATTTTTGTGTTTCATTTGGTTTTGCTTTTCGTAATTCATTTACTAGCGGATTTCACTAAGGGGAAATCAAGCTCTTCACTTCGGTAACATGACGCGACTATCGTGGAATTTCAAACTGGATCCTGTATTGGAGAAGCTTCAAAAATGGTATGTCAATTATTTACATACATGTTTCGTGCGCAAGTGTGTGTGTATTTTTCAGTACGCGCTCGAATTTCTGCTGTTTCGCGAACCTTTGGACACGTTCATGAATGGCTAAAGACCATCAAGAAGGTGTTTAGAGATCAAAGTTATTAGTTAAAGTATCTTCGTTATTATTAGCTTTACAAATAAATAAATAAATAAATAAAATGCCATATAACAAAATAGACGTAAAATTTCACTTTAAATACTTGCAGTTCGTAATATTTAAATAAATAAAAAAGTATATTAAGGGAGATGTGCTACGTGACGGAGGTTATTGCTATTGTGATACAAACTGACTCCGATCTTATAACAGTACAAGTAACAGTTGCCCACAAATATTCAAGTAATAAATACGCAACCGTTAATCCACAACGGAGTATGAATTGCGCATGTGCACCTCTCTCTTGTTTTCACTTCACCGCAGAGGCGTTTGCTGAAACTCCGGGGTGGCTTCCCGATCCATCAGAAACCAAGCATTTTCGCGACACACCCCACTTCACCCCCGAAAATAAACCGCCATATGCCACTGAAAAAAAAATATACATATTTATTCAACAACGGACTTTTACACACATAAATTTTATGAGTATCATTTTCGGTGTATATTAGGTAATAAATGAGAAATATTTAAAAAATAGGAGAATCTGTACACACACACACACACACACACACACACACACACACACACACACACACACACACACACACACACACACACACATATATATATATAAATATATATATATATATATATATATATATATATATATATATATATATATATAGGTATATCGTACGTTTTGCCATAAAGAAACTACTGCATGTAGGCACAACTTATGCAAGGATTATGTTTAAAGATATGATATTCACTTCGCCCGAAGTAAGCTTCCCTCCTGATTCCTTTAACAGCGGGTTAGTCGAAACGTCGGCAACAATAAAATAATTACTGAACAATATTGTAGTATTTTTCTGATCCTGGCCGAAACTAAGACTAATTTCTCTAGAAATATAAGCTAAGTTCGGCCCCGAAAATTACCACATCTAAAGGCTTAATCAGAATGTTTAATTGATTCCCC
Organism: Oncopeltus fasciatus; assembly: GCA_000696205.2. Lineage (NCBI taxonomy): Eukaryota > Metazoa > Arthropoda > Insecta > Hemiptera > Lygaeidae > Oncopeltus > Oncopeltus fasciatus. The sequence continues at coordinate 231,250 of KZ806895.1, read as the reverse complement.
AAGTGATCCAACATTGGGCGGCCGGCTTGGGGTGGCGAGGTCAGCGGAAACCCCAAACCACCCCCCAGGGAATAGCGGTCCGGGGGTTGGGGATCTGTGGAAATACTAATTAAACACTGTTTGTCCCGCAGTCTCGGCTGCCGTAATTGAGTCCCCGGCCAAAGGTTAAAGGTCGCTCGGAAAATTTCTGGAAGACGATTGTGTGTCCACAGCAAAACGGGTACGACCTTTGTGCAAACGGCAGGGCTGAAAATTTGCGTCAGAGCTTGGGGGGAGGGGGAGGGGGTGCTAATTATAGCCAGAGAGACGAGGATACCCAGTGACGTCGGGTGCTTAATCGTAGTCAAGTGTACTTTGTACATGTCCATAATGGCGGTAGACTCGGTAAATTTATGCCCAGCTCGTTAAAACTTTCTCGTGATCTCACACATTTTAAACGTGCAAGATCTACTGGAAATTATGTTTCCATCAAACACTGGAATAATTATGTTATTTGATAGCAAACACATTCTTACATTAAAGCAAATGTCAAACAACTTCCCGCATTAAAATCGTTTAAGCATATTTTAATGGCATTTATCCATAAACACAAACGGAAGTTATTTAAAAAAAGGCTTTTAGTTATATATTTCCACGGATTAAGCTTCTTAAGATTTATTGTACACACGATACTTAAAGCACGAGCAAAGATCGAGGAGGCCAGATCTTTAAATTAAAACACCTAAGGGGATAAGTTGGCAGATAGGGCTATAAAATAAGAATCAATAAATATGGAGAGGTTCATTAGATATATCAGTTTATAAAAGCTCTTAGTTTAAAGTCCAAATTTGTGTTGCATTTGCAGAATTGAATTAAAAAATGTACAATTAAATTTGTATAAAATAAATGTTGGGAGAGAAAAGAAAAAAAAAAGATAAATTTCCTTTCAGTATCTCGTTCGAAAATCAGCGCACCATAAGGAGCAAGATAAACACGTTTTATTGCCAGTCACACATATCTAAAAGAAGAATCGTTAACGATCCTAGCGACTAAGAATTACCAATTTGACAGAAAGGCACGCTTATTCTGAGTCTGAAGGAGAACACTTGACTCCAGACATTTTGTTAATTATTGCAATGCAGCAAAATGTTATATATACAAAAATAATTTATTATTTTAATCTGAATCGTACGGGGGGATCGGGAACCTGAAATGGAGCCTCCCTCGGTAGTGCAGCTGGTAGCATACCTGCCCGGCAAGTGGGAGACCCAGGTTCAATTCCTGGCAGAAATAATAAGATTTTTTTCTAGCTTTCTGTACAATTCAAACATATAATGTAATGTGGAATTACTTTACCTCAAATATGATCATGATTTGATTAAAAAAGCATTAATTTTCTAAATTTCCTTTACATAACTAGTATGATTAATTAATTGTTGCATGATCCTTGAAGGGGGAAAAAAAAATCCACCCGTCAAGTTATAATATTTAGTTCTAATACATTTGGGAGAATAATATTTTCTTCTAAACATTATCGATTTTGAGAGGATTCTATTATCAATAAGAAAATAACAAAAGTTATTGGATTAACATGTCTATAATTTTTATTATAAGCTATTTACAGTTTTATTACTAAATAGTGTTTTCATTACTACTAAGCAGATGAAATTATATATAAAAATGGATACAATACAATAAATATTATTTATTTTGTGGTCTTTAATCCCACGTAAATTTAGATAATTTTTAGTGCAAGGGAACAGAATAAAAAATCTAACTGTCCCAGCCAGGACTCGAACCTGGATCCCCTGCTATCCGGGCCGGTGCATTTACCACTTATGCTACCGGGACAAGTCTGATAAGTTATTAAATTCCCCGCACTAGTGTCGAGAGTCCAACCTCCGAGGCCGACGAATATATCGCTTATGCTCGGAGGAGCTGACATTGTCAGCTGTTTAAATGACTCTTCTTAATTTAATTTTAATTTTAATTTTATAAATATTATTTATTTTGTGGTCTTTAATCCCACGTAAATTTAGATAATTTTTAGTGCAAGGGAACAGAATAAAAAATCTAACTGTCCCAGCCAGGACTCGAACCTGGATCCCCTGCTATCCGGGCCGGTGCATTTACCACTTATGCTACCGGGACAAGTCTGATAAGTTTATCAGACTTGTCCCGGTAGCATAAGTGGTAAATGCACCGGCCCGGATAGCAGGGGATCCAGGTTCGAGTCCTGGCTGGGACAGTTAGATTTTTTATTCTGTTCCCTTGCACTAAAAATTATCTAAAGATACAATACAATGTTTAATAATAACTATTAAACCAGCTTTTAGGTTTCAATGGGCCAGCAAGAATTAATTACAGGTCGATATTTATCTGCTTGACTCTCACTCCAATAAGGTTCAAGGCTTTCACCTCTTAAAGGACATGGATGCATATGAATAAAATATACCTACTTATTGATCTAACGACAGTCTCCTTATCAATAGTAAAGCAACAGAGGAATTGACTGAAGCGGGTCGTAAGAATATCGAATATATAAAATGATAATGACTTGGGAGAGTTACATCTATCTACCCTCTTGTCTACTCGACTCAATCCTATTATTTTAGAAGCACCTTAAAATTAAGACTTTGATGAAGGGTTAGACTAGCAACTGAATGGCTTATTGCAGCAAGTAACCTACAGCACAATTTTTAGAATATAAATATATATATATACCATATACATAAAACAAACAACCTTCAGGCATCCCTTGTAGGGATATATGGGATTACATAGGTTACTATATAGAGGTGGGAGTACAAATATATGTACACAAAGATATAAGATATGAATTAAACATTCATTTATTGGATTATATAGTTGATCATAAAGCATTTTGACGCTTCACTTTGTATACCTTAGATACCTTGCTTTCATTTATGTAGGAATTGTGTAGCATACACAGTTTGAATCGATTCCTTATACAGGAATTCCCGAATAAATTCCATAAAGGTATGTCTACGATACACCCTCACCGTGTATGGAATTCTGGACCGCATAACTCCGGCTTTTAGGGAACTTGTCCCTTTTACCTCTTTAAAGACAGGATCGACCACTGGTATGACACCGACTTTAATGGAAACTTGAGGAGAGCCATCAGCAGCCTTTGGGATGCAACAATCCTCAGATTTATATACAACGAAGAAATTTCATTTTAGTCCAAGCTCTAAGGATTGGATCATTGATCCCGAGAGCCGTTCTGCAAAGCGCAAGAAAGAAAAAAAAAAGATCCTACCAAGGCCTGATCCAGCTGTTTTTCTTTAATTATTCAACTTCTCCGGCAGTAAATAGGGGAGAGGCCAGTAATTCTGCTCCCAGAGTCGGCTTGATATTATTCATGAAGAAGCAACCGATGGCCTTCAATGGACAGGAGTCTGGAGCCGTTCCAAGATAGGTTTTATTCAATGTGATTCATTCATGGCTTGAAGTACACCATCCGAGAGACAAAAGGAAGTCACAGGTGGTCAATGCTTTCTGCTGTAGAAGTAATGTCAATAAGAGTAATCGCCCGAGTTCTCTTGCATTAAATATCTACTCTTATATGTTTATAAACATTTAAATTAAAAATATAACATTTCAAATCCTCTCAAATCACTAAGGATTTAAGAGATAATGTTTCTCCCCTCTATTTATTTAAATTTATCAAAACAGGTATATATTTTTATCTTTTAATTATTCTTTATTTTTAAAAAAACTGTCGCAGAAATAATAAAAAATTATGTAATAGGCTTTTGATATTTTTAGAGAAGTTTTATTAGTTCTTTTTACAACAATTATGTTCGAAATCAAAGATAAACAAGAAATTTTCTGCAAGAGTTTAAGCTTTATTAAGTTTTATTTATGTTAAGAAATTTTAGATAGGAGAGCAATATGTAGGTTTAAAAAAGTGATAAATCTGGTGATAACACATTGACCAGCATATTATGAGGAGAGGATTGTTCAGTTTCAAATTCCGCCCTGAAAGTTAAGCCAAAACCTTAGTTGGTTACAAAGAAGTTTTTAATTATTCATCTCTCCCGACCGAATTCCTGATAGTCCTCTCTTCATTAAGTCATTAATGTATACATAAATACATTATATTTATGTAGTTTAGGATACAGTCACAAGAGTACACCAGCGTTAAGTTTAACTGAACGTTAATTCATAAACGGGTCTTCTTAGATCTTTAAATTTTTCTTCTTCTTAGATCTTCAACGCTGGGTATTAATGTATCACGATGCCCGTGTCGAATCGATACTTACTCCTACCTCGAAAGAGTCGATTGTTACTCTTACCGCAATCTTCGAAGTTCGTTTCGTCGGCGATTTCAAACTTCATAAATCCCATATTAATATCAAGTATGACTTTCTTACATTTTTTTTTTTGTTAAAGTTCTAGTGAGTTTAAAAGCAGAAATTAAAATGTATTACTTCATTTCCATGAGAGTCCGTTCCTTTTTGAAATATCATTCGAGAAAACCCACAATCCTGGAAGAGGGATCTATATCAACATGAAGCTTAGATTTAGTTCCCCTTAGTAATTCTATTTAAGGGCAATCCTATATGTACAGGAATTTTTTTTTACTGATATCGATTCACAAAATAATAATATCAGTAAACTATATATTTTAGTTTGAAACAATAATATTAGGAAAAAACGACAGTATGTATTTTATTTGAAGGGATTTTATATATATATATTTCTTCTGTTATAACTAAAGCTAAACCTTGTCAAGAAGGAAGCAGAAGAAGAAATATATGGCGTTCATGAGAGAATTCGCTATTGTTGCTACGCCAGGAGATACACGTCACCTTGTATTACTGACTTCTACTAGGATGAGGGAAACAATATGAGTTAGAACTGTAGTGGCCTAGATTTGGTTGGCAGAGTGGGAGCCGGCCAAGGTCTATCTCCCTGTGTGCTTTGGGAGTATTACTTCAGTGTGTGTGTGTGGTGCTCGACAGCTAAAGGATCCATTCCTGCGACAAGAAGGACGAGGATGGGATAAAGAAAATTACTTTTGCTCTGGAAGTCATAACCAAGAAGCAAATGAAATATCTAGCAAAAGTAGCTTGTGTGAAACAATTTTGGTGGAACATATCTGAAGGGCAATAACATAGTAACATTCTAGATGAGAAGAGTCATAGATTAGATTTTTATTAAAATATAACTAATATTTTAATAAAATATTTATTTAGAAGNNNNAAATATTTATTTAGAAGTGCCCATCTATATTTTTTAAAGTAAATTTATGTTCTGACGTATTATCATTGTGATGATCTAAAAAGTGAAATATAAATTTTAAATGACTAGCAAAAAATAAAAATATATATTTATATATTGCTTGATTATGCCAATCTGTTAAGTACCTCTTGCTCTGTTGTAATATTATTTGATTTTGAATCGTGTTATATTATATCTGAGGGGCCTTCAGATATTGGGAACACTTTAAATTTCTAGATCAGCAAAGAATAAAAGGATTTTTTTTTTTTTCTTGTTCATTAATATTTAGTCCAGTAAGGATTCATTCATTTCATTAACTTTTTGTGTTCTTTTCCTTTAACTCTTTTTTTTTTCCTTCCTATTCTTATTATAGGTGAACATTGGTACATTTCGGAAATAAAGCGCAAGTGAAGAATTTGAAAGATGTAAGCAGAGGTGAAGGATTCCTGTAGATCTGTCCCATCTCACCCAATTCCCGAGGCACCATCAGAACTCCCCCGCACAACTGGAGTCCTCCCTGGAATGCGGTCTCCCCGGGGTCACTTGAGGTCGTGCCTCCTCCCCCGTCCGCAGCCGCCCTTGGCCGAGGGTGGGAGGGGGACATTACTACCTGCATCCCCCCCCCCCCACGGGGCACACACCGCCCAGGTATGTCCTTTCCGAGGCAAACAAAGGGCACTCGCCCAACTTTTCTTCAGATAACCCAATCGACCCTCGGAGGATAGAGTGAATAAGAAAATAGACCGAAAAAAATGACGTAAACAAATAATAAGCAAAAGAGAAGTGCTGCATGGACAAAATTTGACAATCTGAGTTTATAAATGTCCCAAAGGAAGCTCATTTCTTATTAGTAGAAAAATAGTTGCGGTTCGGTCAAGGTTAATCAAAAAGTCACCTAAAAGATTTTTTAACATCTACGTTTCGGCTTACATTGTAAACCATCTTCAGGGCAGTTGAAATATAATGTCGTAAGAAATCATAAAAAACCAAAAATATATATATATGTTAAAAAAAATCTATCTGTCCCAGACAGGAATCGAACCTGGATCTCCTGCTATCCGGGCCGGCGTGCTAAGCCATTACACCACCAGGACGAGCTAGATATCTTATTAAACTCCCTCTACACTAAAATCTACGTGGGATTAAAAAACCACAACCAAGTAAATATTTAATATATTTCAAATTATTAGTATCATAATTATCATTAGTTATGAGATTATTAGTAGATATTTTTTGTTGGGATACGGTCAAGGTTGATCCAAAAAAAAAAAAAAAGTATTAAATGTGTATTTTTTTTAATTATCTGCCGCCGTTTCGGCTTACATTGTAAGCCATCTTCAGAGCTATCATGAAGGCGAGAGAGGACACTTTGTCAATCATTTGATCCAGGTGACAACAAGTCCCTTCTCGCCTTCATGACAGCCCCGATGATGGCTTATAATGTAAGCCGAAACGGCGGCAGATGATAAAAAATAAACATTTAAAAAAATTCTTTGGATCAACCTTGACCGTACCCCAACAAAAACATCTAACTAAAAGCAATGTGATATGAAATGTTTTGGAAAAAATATAACCTATAGATACTCTGAGATGATTTTAGTTGGGGTTCGGTCAAGGTAGATCCAAAAAACACAACTTTGAAAAAATGTATTTTTTAATAAAGGATTATCTGCCAACGTTTCGGCTTACATTGCAAGCCATCTTCAGGGCTATCATGAAGATGAGAGAGGACGTCCTGTCCCTTAGTTCACATTTCCATGACTGACCTATAGATAGTTCACCCCACAGCCGTATATCATGAAGGCCAGAGGGAACGTGTTGTCACCTGGAACAAATCTGCATGACTGAGGGTCACCTGACAAATCACCGGCAATTGTCATCCTCCCATTACAATATAACAAAAGCATTGGAGTAGCATATTTGACATATGTTTTTTTCCCCTTTCACACATTCCCCCAATACTATTTCTCGGGAATATATATGTCATGACAAAATCCAATAGTTTCGTATTAACTATTAAGTAATTTATGTAGACACTATGATACCAGCTTCTCATGGTATATCATACTTTCGTTCCCATAATGATAACAATCTAAGAGAGGAATTACTAATTACACAAAGGCGCATGCCGTGTCAGGCCTCTTTTAAAATCAGTGAATTTCTTTCTTGACTTTTGTTCCACTTCATGATTATTTCATCTGAGGTGAGCAAGGAAGCGTGCAAAGTAATTCGCTTACTATTAATGGAGGGGATGTCAGACTAGGAAGGTATGCAGAATGTCCTCGACGGGATGTTTTCCTACGAGGCATTACACGGATGCCTTGAGGATGCCACGATTTCCGTCGACTCCTGAATACCTGGATACGTGCCCTTGAAATTTCCGACGATGCATTGTTCCTCGACTAAGGCTCGAGAAAATACTCCTCTAACAAGGAAATAATGGGAGCTCTCACCTTCGAGAGGAATATACAGAGATTTACATTTTTATGTCTACTCGGAATGTTTATTTTGGAGCCGGTGGATGTTTATTTGAAGTGCGTAAAGTGTTCGGACACCCCCGGAGAAAATGTCAAGGATTTGGAACAAGATCGGGCCTGTTTGTTTTGTTCGAGATTGTATGTCATTCTGAATCGGGATTCCAGAGAGGAATAGAAGGACCATATTCAGAAGTCCATTCTAATTTAGAAAAATAAAAGTTCATAACTAATTTCTATCTATCAAATCAAAACGGGAAATACTTAAAATATGTATGGCAAGAACAGAAACAATGAGGGATTTTATTGTAAAAACATGGCTGGAGGTTAGTTGGCCGTCGAACAGGGGAAATTAGTCAGAGTTTCGGCCAGGATCAGATAAATAATTATTATATATTAATAAAATAATTACCTAACAATTTTGTAGCATTTTATTCTTTCGTTCCTGGTCAAAACCCTGACAAATTTCTTCAGTATATATATTGGCTATTTTATAGATATTGTTAAGCGTTTTTCTAGCGCATAAAAAAAATAATTCTTTAAAGACATAAAGTGCACTACTTATACTGAATCATATAAAAAAATATATATATGCATGAAATGCTTATTGAATCAACATATTAGCCCAATAAATAATATCTGAAAGTAATCAGAATGATATTGTAGTAGTGACCGTCTGGTAACTATACAGATCTCCTATTTTTCATTAAAAGATGAACGTAAATAAGAGAAAATTCCCGAACTGATTTCTGAGCCAAAAAGGAGAGGTCACTAAGACTGGCTCAAGGCCGTACGAAAGGAGAAGAGGGGGTGCCGCTTAATCTTCCTAGTTTCATTCATAAATATCTTCCTTTTTCTTCCCTTCTTTTTACTTTATATCCACAGTGTACAAATAATCCAAAATCATACACAATTTTTTATTCTGCCCGATAATTATAATAAAGACATAAAAGTTTGTTTTTTTTTTACTTTGAAGAAACAGATCTGAGGTGTTAGGATGCAGCACATAAATGTATTTTCCTGCCTTATTTATTTTATTACAGTAGCCAGTTTCAACAATTTATTGCTATCTTCAGGCCAGCCTAAACACAAGCGAGGACTGTTCTAGAGGATTGCCTTGTGGCACTCCTCGGTTGTATTTGGACTAACTTGAAAATGGCAATCAATTATTGATATTGTTTACTCAAATAATAGGCAAAGGCAGGAAGGCAATAACTTTAAAAAACAAATAAATTCTTCGTTTTTTCCAGCCAAAAATAATGTTATGCCTCTAAACTACTTCCTTCCCAATCAATTTGACTATTAATGAATAGTAGCTTAAATATTGAATAAGGGTGGTTAATTTTTTAAATTGCATATACTAGAACGACATATATATATATATATAGTATAATGAATCTTGAATCTTTTGAATCAAATTATGGCATCTCTCAGGTGTTCGATGAAGTTTATTCTTTCTCAGGAATAAAAAGGGAGTATCTCTTATAACCTTCTATTGAAATAATATTTTATGCATTTAGATTGGTTGTTTATCATATATCCACCAGAAAACGTGATAAATATTGACTCTGTGAATGTGCAATTTTTTTTCTCGGTCGAGATGGGGGTGGGGTTGTTTGAAGGAAACTGCATTCAAAATATTTTTTATAAGAACCCTATAAATGGGGGTTGTATGTATTCCCTCCTGATTGGTGGGACGAGCTGAGTGGCACCCTCCAGGCACTGGAAGCCTCCTAGGTAAATGGTTTATGGCTGGAGTGGGTATAAATTCCAGGGGATAACACTTTTCTAAGAGATGTTTGCCGTAAGCCTTGGGGATTTGGTAGACCTGGCTTCCTCCTCATTCGCCTCACCTTGCCACACTCGAAATACCAATCCCCCACCCCCAACATACTTACCATAGATACCAATTCTCAGAGAAGAACTTCCAAATAGCATAAGATAACAGTTATAATAATAAGTAAGGCGTTTATCAATAATAATAAATTAATTAAAATTTATTCTCTTTCATAGTTAAAAATAATTTAAAAAAAAACATTAATTGACTACATAAGCATAAGATTATGTATAATTTTCATTATACAAGCAATCAATAATATAAAAGGATCTCAGAATTAAGATTAATAGACTAAGATTTTTTTAATTGACATCTTTAATTATAAATAATAATTAGAAATGATTACATTATACTGTAAATAATAAATCTTTGAAATCATAATCAGTAAACATGATTGGCTGTCAAGTACAGGTGGTGTAGTCGTCCTTCCTTGAGGTTTGAAAAAATGAAAATGAAAATTAAATCTGAAAAATCCCTAAACTATATTTATATCCTCCAAAAAAATGTTATTCTGGGTATTAATAACTTCTGCTGATATATGAAAAATTCCTTAGTTTCTTTTTAAATAATTAATTATTTATTTCAATGAAATTTTTTTTAAATTTTGGATTTTAAAAATGTATTAATTTGAATCATACATGGAAATAGAAAAAAAAAAACTACCTCAGCCAGGGATCGAACCTGGGTCCCCCACTATACGGGCAGCTGAGCTAACTAACTACACCACTGAGGGAGTTGAGAAAAAATTTATATTTATTTTATTATTTATAAAAAT
>KZ806895.1:203295-220930 GCA_000696205.2 Oncopeltus fasciatus | reverse complement strand
TAAAAATATATATTTTAATTTAAAGTTGAAATAAGTATTACTTAAAATAGAGTAATTATTAAAATCAGCCTACACGAGCCACACTACACACATACATGATTTTGTATAAATATTATTATAAGCAATAAAATCACCTATATGATGTAATATTATTCCTAGTTGACCCTGGGAATCCACCAAACAAATCAGGTGTTTTTTTTCCACTTGGATGGTCATTCCTGCTAGTGATGCCATATTGAGTATAAGCATTCCCCTCTCATTTGTCAACAGCCTTAACGCATAAATGTCAGGAAGGTGAAGGAATGTGTAGTCTCTCTATTGCAAAGGAATTCCTTCTGATGAGTCTGTCATTTAAATCGAGTAAACAATAGGGACCCCTTTCGCTTGCAAAGATTGTCCAATGCTAAAAGGCATCGAGTATTCTCCAAGAGGCGAGGCACGCAGAAGGCGATCATATGCCGCGTACCGGGATTTCCATGCAGGGGACGTCTTGCGGCGGCCATGACGCCGGTGACGTAAGCAAATACGACGAGCGATAGGCCGTCCATGTGGAATGTCGAGGCGCATCGGAATCCAAGCCGGCCTAAAATCCAATCTGTTTGCCCAGGGTTTCGACACAGCTTGAGTGGCTGTTGGCTTCCAGTGACGCTTTGGAACGTGCCAGTCACTCGGGCATTGTTTCCGAAGCCGGGATGGGGCAATGCCATACGGCGTTATCTAAGGCCTTTACACTGGGCCTTTTCAAAGAGCTTTTCTTCACGGAATCCGAAACGCATTCCTCATTCAGGTGTAATCCATAGTCGTACACACCTGACGCTCGTTGAAGCTATGATTCATGAATGACTTCCCTCAAAGGAATCCTCGCACATTTTTTTTTTCTTATTAAGCCATTCATTCAGTTCCTTCTAAAACTAAGCACATGGAAATTCCTATGAATCCTACCTTACAACATATTGAAAATAATAGAGAAGGTCAGGAAGATTTGTCTATTTTTATCCAAATCCAATTATATCTTACAAAAAGAAAATAAGAACACCATAAAATATATTTTAGACAAAACTAATCATATTTTTCATGTTTGATTAAAGATGGATACAAATAAGAAAATATGAATATTTTATACTTAGAAGCTGAATAGGGAAGTGAAGAATAGGTGAGAATTAGGCTCCTTCTTCCTTCTTGAAGATATTATATTCAACACTAGTGGACCCGGCTAACTTCGTTTTGCCAATTTTTTTTATTTTTTTTAATTTATTTTTTTTAAGGCATAGCTGGCCTTAAGAAAACAGTGGTGTATTGTCACACGATTTAAATAGAGCTCTTAACGAAATTTTTTCGGCCTCAAATAAAAATTCATGGAATACCCATCATAAGGTTGTTTTTCACAGAATAATTTACATATATATGGTGTAGATATGGGCTTGATAAAAAAAGAAACACATGTATTCAAGGCAAAATTATGATTTTGCCACGCCAATTACGATTTTGGCAAAATTATGATTTTGTCCGCCCGCAGACCGAAATTAAAAAATCAGACTTCACAGTGTCACCCGCCTGAAAATTCTGAGGATTCCCTGAACATTTTATCAAAATCGGCCCAGCTGTTTTAAAGTCCATACGTTACATACATACACAAATCCCATTTTATATATATAGATTACATGGCAGCATGTAATTAGCCTTTAGTTTACATGGTATAGAACGATAGTGATGAATAGAACATAAATTAAAATTATAATTTAAACCTATAAAGTTTTAGCAAATTGTTTCTATAAAACTATTAGCAAGGATGTTATTGAAAATTATTCGGTTTTCCCGTCTGATTCCAGCCAAAAACGAATTCTTTCGACTAAATGTCTCATTTTATTTATAAAATGCTGGAGAAATCAGTCAGGGTTTCGGCCAGTATCAGGAAATAAAATACTCCAAATTTATTGGGTAATTGTTTTATTTTATTATTGACAACGTTTCGAGTTTGCATGTTAGTCATAACCAGGGCTGAAATACAATACACACTATTACACTTATAAAATTATAGATTGGAATGAACAGACTGAGATGTAGTATGTTATACGACAAATAAACATATATAGAGTAAACTAAAAATTTAACTACACAAATATGAAAAGAAAACGATTTTTTTTTAAATTAATTTTTATTCAATAATCTACACATCATTATCAATACATATAAAGTTGATTTATTTTTATAGTTTATAAAGTTATGATTTATAAAGTTTCGTATATGTATAGTTTTTATTCTGTAAATCTTTTTCTGTCTCATAACAACCATATCTCTCTCTGTTCATTCCAATCTGTAATTCTATAAGTGTAATAGTGTGTATTGTATTTCAGCCCTGATGATGACTTACATGCAAACTCGAAACGTTTTCAATAATAAAATAAAATAATTACCCAGCAATTTTAGAGTATTTTATTTTTCTGATCCTGGCCGAAAACCTGACTAATTTCTCCAGCATAAGACTCGACTGCAAACCTACCTTTAACTTTATTTGTGTACTATCATACCTTCTATTATCCGTCCAATGAAGACAGATAATAGAAGGTATGATAGTTCTATATTCATTGCTAGTGAAAATAACCTTTTAGATTATTTATTAGTGTACTCTGAAAGTAGGCCGGAACCTTCCAACTTCAGTATTTACAATTTTTTTTTCTTTCGTTTGTTTATGTAGAAAAATGTATCTTTTGTATTTTACGTGAAATTATATTTTTCTTTATATATCTTTTTATATATCCCTCTCTCTTATTTTTTGTTTCTTCTACGCAGGATAAGTGGAGATTCCCGAAAGTCGTGTGATGAATACGACTTAGACGGGAAATCCGCTCGAAATGCAGAGACAACAAAAATTAATCAAATTCAGGAATGATTGTAAATGAACTAATGTTTGTTCAGGGAACGCGGTGAGGAATTCAGCCTTGGTTTTCTGTATGCTAAGCGGGATTTCAATGCGTGCGGAGTTCAAAATGAAGGCTGCCAGGCCGACAAAGACTATTGGATTTCCAATCATTTGTCGACAATGGAATTCCATCAGCAAATAGGTACATATGTGATTAATGAATGAATATTGAGCCTGGCTCTAAAACAAACCTAGAAATGTCTGTCTTAGTCATTCCTGACACACCTCAAGCAGTCAGGAATCCTACATTTGTTGGTAAATATCAGGATTATCCTAAGTTATTTAATAATATTGCATATATATATATATGGCGGCCATGACGCCGGTGACNNNATATATATATAATTATTTGTTTAACTACGTGATATTAACAATATGGTTGTTTATTCAATCGATACACCATTATTAAATGTATAAACTTGAAAAATTTGTTTGGCGCTAATAAAATTAATTCAGTCACTTGTGAGATATGTAAGCCAAGCAATATTCCCATGTGTATTAAATAACGGACATAAATAATAACAAATATCAAATTTATCCTAAAAGTAAAAAAGGAAATGAGGTAAAATAAAAGTACGCTAGGTAAAATTCTAGACTGTTCGGGTGGGATTCAATCTTCAGAGATGAATTCTTGAATATCTTCCTTAATATGCGTTATGCAAAAATTGGTAAATTACTTTTTACTCCTATTAATTAACTAAAATTTAAAAATATTGGCAGATTTTTCGATTTGGTATTCCTTTAACATCCTTCCCCATAACATTTACCTTGGTTTGATATCAACCATCGTTGTACTCAAGCTAAGGTTTGTGACAAATAGCGAATTTGGCTTCTCTAATATAAACAAAGAGCAGCTCAACCTATTCTCCTAGTTACATTCTTATATACTTTCATTATTTTTTCTTAAAATGTTATATAACATAAAAATCAAAAAATTAAATTTTTTTAATATATATTAATGATGAAATGTCATACCCCTGTCACCAATTCGACCAATTTAGGCCATCAAAATTGTCATGCGACGATTTACGAAAGAGAAATAATACCAAATTTTTATCCTTCAAGGCGCTAGAGTGCGTAATATGAGTGTGTGTGTTTGTTTACTAACAACGCTAGTTTGTTTACTAGGTGTGGTTGTAAATTTTGAAATGAACGTTATCTCCAAAGGAGAATCAGTGAAAATCTGAAGATATTTTCGGTTTCTTGCAGGAAATCTTTAAAAAAAAACAATAGTATTAACAAAGACAAATCCTGTTATTATTATTATTAAAGTAATTCAACTAAATTTGAAAAGGAGTCAAATCAAAATTTGGCCAATTCATTCATTGATGACCTAAAACAGTTTAATTATTCTTTGTTAGTTTTAGTAAGACTTAAATGTGTCCCATATAGATCCTTCCGTAAATAAGGCAAGAAAAATTCTATTAAATGAAATTATTTTCTTTTGAAATAAATGTAATATGATTTTGACATATTTCATTATTAAATTTATTTATTTCTCATATTGTGGCATGTTTATTTATTTACTATCAATTAATTTCAAAACTTTAATTTATTTTATATAAAAATGATTAAAAGGCAGGAATTTGAAATTTTTCGAGAACAGCAAAACCGACTAGGAAAAAAAATGAGGAAAATAAAATAAAAACTGAATTTCTGAACATAGTTTAGTTAACAATGGAATCAATTGTGAAATTTTTTTCCTCAAAATATAAGAAACAAAGAAGTGATTGACAATTTTTTCGCGACTAAGGGAAAGTGAGAAAAAAAAAATTCTATTATTTCTAGTGATATGTGAAGCCAGAGAGAAAAAAAAAAAATGGATGGTCATGAAAAACACAAAAAAAAGTAAAAAGAATAAGCTCGAATTTACAAACTTTTTTTTTTTTCATGATTAAGTATAAACTGATTACTACTGTACAATTCTAGCTAATTTTTTTATCAAGAACAACATCAAAAACTTTGGGACAATTGAATATTGTTTCATCTTCTTTTGACAGATTCATACGTCACTGTAAACCGTATTCATCATAATTGCAAGAAGCAATAAGAGTAAGTGAGAAAATTTAAATCACAAGCCGTAGAGACGAATCAACGTTAAAGGAACGACAACTCAGCGCTGCTGCTCTGGTTTGACTGGGGAGGAAAAGTGGGGGAAGTACTCAGCCATTGTAGTTACATTCGTAAATGTATTCCTTAAAATACATTTTTATAAAAATGTTATAGAACATAAACGTTAGCAGATGACATTTTACACCTATTATGTTCTATAAACTATTACGTAAATCAAATAGGAAATAAGATATTACGAATATAAACTTTGGTCTCCTCTAAACCTCCCCTCTCCCTCATTTAATTTCAACAAAAAATTAAGACTTTCTAGTAAAATTAATGAAAAGCCTTAATAACGAATTTGGTTTCTATATTTGAAATATGATACCACCCAGCACTCGAAATTCTATTCTAAAATATCTTTCTTTGTGAGAGTTTTTATGTACACTAACATTTTACACCTAATTGTATTTATACTTTTTTTTTTTTCAATTGCTAAAAGTAAACAAGATAATTATTAGATGATTTTAGTTGGGGTTCGGTCAAGGTAGATCCAAATCAGTCATGGAAATGTGAACTTAGGGACAGGACGTCCACTTTCGTCTTCATGATAGGCAGTCCTGAAGATGGCTTACAATGTAAGCCGAAACGTTGGCAGATAATCTTTTAAAAAATATACTTTTGTTAAATTTGTATTTTTTTTTTGGATCTATCTTGACCGAACCCCAACTAAAATCATATATAATAATAATATCTGCGGTCAAAAAACTCTCCATGTGAACAAGATAAGTTTTTTAATTTTCCCTTTCCCATTGAAATTTTTCAAAAATCCCATCATGGTACCAACGTGAAAAGCTTATTTTTCCATTTTCCTTCGAGAAAAATAATATATTCGATAATCTTCCAATAATATACTTACATTATTATAAGTATTTTACTTAGTTAAACTCTTTTAACTAAGAGTATACCTTAAATGTTGAAAAAGGGAGTAAGGAGACTTTTAAATCTCACAAACAAATATTATCAGCCAGGTTATTTCCGTGGTTTTTATTATTTGGGATCTCAAGCAAATTATTTAGCGCTATTTAATAGTTGATTCCTACGGACTTCTATGCTTTTGCCTAATTGCAAATGGCTTATTCCAGCAATAGACGGTATCTCCAGAAAGAAAAAAAAATCACATTGGACAACATACTTTCCAGGAGTCGCGAGGGTGTAGTCCGGGAAGGATAGGTCCTGGAGGGGAAGGGGAAGGGGGGTGCTAGAGGACGAGGGGGCATCCTCGCCGGCCACACTATAGGGGACTCGGAATGACTCCAGCAGCGCGCGCTCCAGCAAGCGAGAGAGAGAGAGAGGGGAGGGGGGGACCGGTCCAGGATACTCTGGAATGCACATGGCTGGAAAGTAGGAGGGGATTCCTAGAGGCCCTGGCATCCAGGTCAGAACGGATGGACTCAGCCAAGCGCTTTCTTGGAAACTATTTCGGCACCCCCCACTACAGCGCATTCTCAAATTTGGCGCCAACACACTACTCACCCCTTTCCGGCTTATCACATGCCTCTTTCGATAAATTCCTCGGGGAATAAAAGTCATTAGGTTTATTTATCATTCTCCTCGCTCCATTTGCCTCTCAACTCAGCCATGTTTTGAAATTCCACGGTACTAAAATTATGTAGTAACCTTTCCACATCACATACTTTATAAGGTTCTTTTACTTTTTCTGTTTGAATGAATACAATTAATTTTTTCACATGGAACGGAAAAAACCCATAATAAAAAACATTTCACACACACACATACACACAAATATATATATGTGTGTGTGTTTGTGTGTGTTTTATAATAAATAAAAATTACATGAAATTACTTTTTAAAGAAATTAGGCATTATAAATTTATTCTTCACGAGCAGATATTACGATTTTAAATTTGATCACCCTTTAGACCATCAAAAATATCTGGTCTGTTATATTCAGTTCAAAATTATATGCATGCATAGAGTCTTGGGATGGGTTCGTTAGTGGTTAAAATAGGTCTAAGAATTAGTATATTTGGCTTAAGTATAAAAAATAAGTGTAAGTATATTAATGCTTTCGAGATGATGAAATGATTAAATCTATGAAATTTCTCCTGGCGACTTTAAAATAAATAAATAAATGGATAAGTACACATACACACAAAGAGAGTTTAGGTGAAGGCAGAGATTAATTTGTTAACATAAGTGTTTTAATTTATGAATCGTTATATGTTTAAAATTTAATTTCTGTAAAAATTTATTCCAAAACTATCTCCATCCAAAGGTGGCGACAAGGTTAAGAATAAGGTGATAAGATTTCTGATAGTACAGACTATTTGTGATTGTATACTATTCTTGAGCTAATCGCCAGGACCCTTATGCAAAAAGATCCTATTGAAGGATACAACTCCTGAATATCAGAGTGTATACAACTTCCGCCATGAGAGAACTTTTTTAAACAGGCTTTTTAAGGAGTTTTTATATTAGGAATAGTGCAAATGCCACTCAAACCACTATTTAAATATGAAGATTGTTTACTGGCATTTAGCTAATGATTAATCCTTGCTTTCGCCCCTGAAAAATGCTTTTTTTGGGGGGGAGAGAATATTAACGCTCCGTTTTCCTTAGTGGAGATATATAAATGACCGCTTCAGATGAAATTGTTTAAAAGTCTAATTACTTCAAGGCTGCCAACGCAACCACACATTCCTTACTTTCGAAACACAGCAATTACAAACAGAATCCTGTCACCTCTCTTTCACAGGGATCAGTAAACCATCGCATTGGACATATAAATTCCTATATATGATATATATATACATATAATAATATATGATACAATTTTTTTTATATACATACTTCTATTTCGTGAAATGGAAATAAATCTTTTTAATTGGATTCCTAGAGAATGAGAAGATAATTTCTTGATTTCTTTATGGGGATGCATTCCACTTTTTCTGAAAGCCATTTTATTGTAAACGAAAAAAAAACAAAAAACGTTCTTTTTCTTAAGCCTAAATTCCTGGGAGAGGCACTTTACTAGAAATATATGTTATAAGGAATAACCCAGAATCAACAGTGGTATACCCAAATATACCTGGATCTATAATGAGTATCTTAAACCACAGTTTGTATGGTGTGTCTTAAGATACACGTACTTATGCCGTAGAGAACGGGGATAAAGTGCCATTCAAATGATAGCAGGTTTGACAATTCAATTTTCACTTTTAAAAAAATAAAAAAAATTAAGGCTCTAACGCTGGGATGGAACCCGTGACCTTGGCAACCATGCCTGCCTCCAGACTTGGAGACACCCTCCTGTGCAAAAAATTCAAGCACAGAAGTATTTAGAGTCTGAATGTTTTAAAGGAATAGCACTTTAGTAACTAACTCGCGGGAATCGAGGTGATCTGTCGGCTCAAGGATACATTCCGAAGGTAATTCTCAGGAAGAGAGAAGAAAAAAAAAAAGCGAAAAAAGAACCGACACGCGTTTTAAAGAATTTCACCTTGAAATATTCCACTATATATTCTCATTAAAATACATTTCAAATTATGAGAATCATTAAGTATCATTATTAATTATACAAAAAAATTTTTTTTTTTTTCATAACAATGCAGGTTATTTTTCTCTTAGCTAGTATTAGCAGATTTCCCTCGCGGAAATTGCTAAGCTCATTTATTCACCGTTCACCGATTCTACTTATGAGAAGCTCTAAATTAATAAATGGTTTATAAAAAGAAGAAATAATCCCAATACATTCCAGAATACAGAAGGAATATATGAACTTCCCAGCACACACACACGCACATATATGTTTATATATATACATTGGTTATAAATTCACAAACATTTTAATATGGCTCACTTATTTTAGTGCTTGTTTTTTATCTCACTTATTATTTAGCTAGAGAATTTAATTATGTTTTATAAAATAAGTTTTTAAATCTGTTGACAAAGTTGTGCGTTTAAGAAAATTAAATACCTTTATTTTTTTCTCTGGCAAACAGAATTTAAAAAAAAAAATTAGTTAGTTAACTAGACACCATTTGTGCCGGGATGCTATTATCCCTGATTTCGCCACCTTTCGGGACCAAGGAAAAGGAAATCTATGTGAAAATAGAAGAATTTCACTTCAGCTATTCCTTTGGCGAGGTGTCTGGAGATAGCCTTATCAGAACCGCCCCGTCACACCTTTGCCATATCAGCCGGTGGGGACTGGTTGCTCTCACCCGGGAGAGAGAGAGATAGGCTCCGTAGCAGATTCCATTCTGGAAAGTGTTAGTTCGAGAAGGAGAACCGCTCTCATCTCGGTACAAAGGGCCTAACTCGTGGGCGGCGGGGGGAGCGAACGCTATTTATCACTGGTGGGAGTGGGGCGAGGAATTCGGAGGAAATTCGCTTCCAATCCACAACCGAAAATGGAGGTACACTCAATCAAACACATACAGAATGAAAGTTAATATTATCAACAGTCTTAAATCTACGCTCATATATTACCCACTCAATTTTATTCCAAATTAAGAAATATTACATTATAAAATTGGTGTAATTCATTAGAGCATTCCAGTGGTAGCTCTTTAAGATTTACAGAATTTCCCAGAGAAGATTTGTTCATTCATGTATTCCTGTTCTATTGGCTGTATTAAGAAAAAAAAATTTTTTTTTTTCATGGACGAATTCGACTATTGCAGAAAATGGTGGCCATTCAACATACATACTTGAGCTACTCTAAGATGATTTTAGTTGGGGTTCGGTCAAGGTAGATCCAAAAAACACAAATTTAAAAAAAAATGTATTTTTTAATAAAGGATTATCTGCCAACGTTTCGGCTTACATTGTAAGCCATCTTCAGGGCTATCATGAAGATGAGAGAGGACGTCCTGCCCCTTGGTTCACATTTCCATCTTAATGATAGCCCTAAAGATGGCTTACAATGTAAGCCGAAACATTGGCAGATAATCCTTTATTAAAAAATAAATTTTTTTTAAATTTGTGTTTTTTGGATCTACCTTGACCGAACCCCAACTAAAATCATCTTAGAATAATATCTACGGTCAACAAACTCTCCTTTTGTACATACTTGAGTATCCCCATTATTTTAATCTACGAGCTGGTATGGATGGAAAAGCAATTTAAAATCATACTTTTAATGTTTAAAAAGCCAGTTTAGAAATATACAGATAAAACGTTTGGTATCATTAAATAGATAAAAATGTAAAAAGCTTTTCATAAGAAATGGTATTTATATTCAGAGATCCATTACTATGCTTTCGAAAAATATCATTGCAGTCATACAAAACCTTCTCTGGTATATTCGATAACTTTCTCTAAGATTTCTTCACATCGACAGGAAATTATAAAAGCATTCCGATGTGACCGGCATGTCAAGCGTGTACCAAATTTCTTCCGAAGGTTCTCCCCCCCCCCCCCCCCCCACACCCTCACTCAAGTCAAAGTTGTGGAACGCATTGCNCCCCCCCCCCACCCCTTCACTCAGGTCCTCAGAATCTTAATGTTCAGATTGGACCAGGTTCATCGACCTTGAGAAGAGCGGCATTCACTCCTGCTGGCCCGCAATTAGAAAGCTAGAAACAGGACTGGGATAATTATACAATTAGAGAATAAACAGTTTTTACCACGTACGAAAGAGGGGAGAGAGAAAAAAACGGTATATTACTGAAATGAATGCGTCGAGGAATGTGTCTAGGCGGGTGACTACGCACGTTGGCATTAGATCTAAGAAGTTTATAATGGAACGCGGTTGTAAGCATCGAGTTACTGATTCAGCTGAAATACGACACTGGAGGTGAGTGATAATGCATTTTCTGCAGGTATTCCTACTCCTTGCTACGACCGCGACTATGACACTATGCAGATCATGATATAAATCCAAGCGTTCAAGGGGAAAAAAAAATCAAGTAGGGCCTTTAAATTCCTTTAGAAGATATCTCTAAGAACTCTAGAGGAATGTTTGAAGGAAGAGTTTTCTGGAAGATTGTGTGTGAGTGTGTGTGTGTGTTAGGTAGAATGCACCGGAGGACGTGGAAGAAAGAAGAAGCAGACGTTTTGAAGGGCATGTATAGAAAGCTATCGTGCTTCGTATCACGTGCTAACAATCAGACGGCTCCCACCATTAGGGGAGTGCCTGAAGAAGGCTACTCCTGAAGAAGAAGGAGAAGAATCGGAGGCTGTTCAAGTCCTCAGCTCAAAATC
Organism: Oncopeltus fasciatus; assembly: GCA_000696205.2. NCBI lineage: Eukaryota > Metazoa > Arthropoda > Insecta > Hemiptera > Lygaeidae > Oncopeltus > Oncopeltus fasciatus. The sequence goes on along the minus strand of KZ806895.1, from coordinate 209,727 downwards.
CAGGCTGCAGAATTTCCCGGCCGATTTTGGGCAAATATATTTCCCGAAACAAAACCTCAGAAACATGAAAACCCCTACCACAAGCTGTTTTGTGAAAGCTAAGTGCATCCCAATATGCATATGTTGGCGATACGCAAAAAAGGCATTTAGTTAATTATAATTTGGTTATTTCTGAAGAATATACTTAAAAACTTCAGATTCAAAGAATGAGTGCAGAAAAATATTGTATTTTAATAATAATAATAATGCCACGAACAATAATTAAACTTAACAAATAACAAAAAATACAGACACATTGTTTGATAAGGAAATGAAAATGTATACGTGAGACCTTTCACATATCAGATTTCATTTACGGATCACATTAGTTTTGATATCTTTAGATCTGCGGTCAATAACTATAAATGATTCTCTTAAATTTGTATATATATCTCTTTCTTAAAATTGGGAAAGATAGAGGATCATACATGCTGCCTTAGTCTGCTCAGAAGTAGTATATATGGTAATTAAACCGAATGGAAGGTACTTATTATATTCAAAGATTTCATGAAATCCATTGCACTAAGAACTTAAGGCGATTGCTACAAGGCTATCTATATTGAAGGGATAGAAAAAGCAAGTAAATAATATTTTTAAAAAACATGGTGACTAATTTTCAATGAAACTTTCAAACGAAAGCAAATTATTTTGGGAGAAAATAAAAGAAGAGAATTTGGGCCACTGTTTTTGACACTGAGAAGTTTCTGGAAGGAATCAGAATTGGTGGTATCTCAGTTTATGATGTCATGGGAGTAATTATCTCCCTTATGCTAATAACTTGGCCACGCCGGTCAAGCTCAATTTTTTTGTTTTTTTTTTTTTTGTTTTTGGTTTTTGGGGGTGGGAGGAGAAATATAAATGGAAATCTGTCAAATATAAGCTTTTTTGACTTTTCGAAAGGATTGTAAGTTTGGAACGTACAATAAACTCACATACTCAAATTCCAATCTAGCCAAAGGACGGCCAAATATTCACTTCTGTCGAGATATCCTGACCGGTCCCTTCAAAATTCCTTCCACCAGGAGACTACAGCCTCACCGAGATCCCCCCGGCATAAGGAATGCGAGCGAGCTGGATTTGAGATATCAAGAGCTCGGTTACGGAGGACTAAGCTTCTATCGAGCCATTAGTGAAAGCTAGCTTCTGCACTTGGCAGAACCCTGGCTATAGCGATTATACTGAAAGAGGTCAGCTCTCCTATTCCTAAGTCTACCAACGAACACTCCAGATATCTTCAGAAAGAACCAATCAAAGCTCATGAAGAACTTCACACATTTGTACACATTGTATACTAAAGGTATTTATATCTGTCTTAGCATTCCTCCAAAGAACCCATTTCATACAAAATAATTATTATATTGAAACAATACAGATTTGGAGACTAAAGAAGAAGTGAGAATGAAGTAAAGAGAAGAGGGATGATAAGAATTGCAGGAATGATAAGTAAGGGATTGAATGAATTCAGATAAAGCTGAAGAATGTACAAATTTCTCATGCTTTGAAGAATCTATAAATGTATTCTTTTATTATTTTGATCATTAGCTATTGGACTGTTTAAAATATTTTAATTTAATAAAATGATGCATTTCACTTATATTTTAATTGTTTTATGGATGTTATAGTAATTCTTTGCTTAAAATAAGTTATTGGATATTAGTAAAAAAGAAAAAAAACAATATAATGATTAATTAAGAAATAAAGTTAATATTATTAATAGTTGGGGAAGAAACATTGAATTTTAATAGATTTTAGTTGAGTTGTTAATGGGCTTTGTTGTTGAACAGAGAAGTGATGTTTGGTCTAATGATAGTGGCGTTGCTGTACTATGTATAGCACATAATTGGATAAAAGATATATCAGTAGATGTTTAAAAAAATTAATAAACTTACCTCAACTAAGATATTCACTGTTCTCCAAGCACCGACGAAGGTATCCAATGTGTAATCCACAAGCACTATATTTATTTAGCCGTACGAAAACACTTGTCGAAAGGGAAAACCGGTGTAAAGTGAGAGAGGGCGAGAGAGAGAGAGTCGGCCCTAGCGAGAAGACACACTGAAAGCTGTGAACACACTGGTGGACTGGTTCTGTTTGAAACAGTGGCGGGGTCGGAGAGCCGGTCGAGGCGGGAGGGCAGCGCAGTCTGGCGGCCGGCGCGGGAAGCTCCGTCGGCTCGCGGTGGAGGGGGGACTGCATTCCGAGCCGATCCCACACCCCGGCCCTACCTGCAGAGCGAACCGCCGACCTTCACAAGGACCAACGGCCCTTCTCACCCTCACAACCACCACACAATGTCCGCCACTCTGAAAATCTGTAACTAATCTATGGAAATACCAAGTATACATTGGAGATATTCCTATTCTATTAGTAGTAGCTCTTAAATCTAATTTATTCTATATATAATATTAGAAGAGGTATGCTAAGAATAATATATAATTTTTTATATNATTTTCTGGAAAAATAAATTATAAGTCAAACAAAATAAGCAAACACCATCATCGCAATATTGATATCAACATAACATAACATAGTTTTTATTATCAAAGGGAAAAAAAAATCTACCAATGATTTAAGATTTTTTAAACTAAGCTTTAAGATTTAATTTACTTATTTGCAAAAATGCAACTATTAAGCTAATTCATTATACAGTAAGATGGTACAATCAGTACCTTCAACAGGTTAATTATTTTAAGGTCTATTCCTCGTTTACTAAAAATTGTCATACTCTTAAAAATAATTTTGAAAAATTGAGCGATTGAGAAAAACTTTTTTTTTAAATATATTTTTATTACATTCTACTTATAAACATCTTGTAATATGACGGATTAAAATAATATACATATAAACAAAACACACAAAAAAAATTTAGAATATTAAATATTTAAATGGATAGGTTTTGACGGTAGGGATTATTATTAGAGAATTTTTTAGAAGGTTCGGTCAAGGTTGATCCAAAAGATACAACTTAAACAAAAAGATGTGTATTTATTTTTAATCATGAAGGCGAGAGGGGGACGTCTCGGCACCTCGATCAAATTTTCATGTCTGAAACTTTAGTTTCTTTAGTTACTCAGTCATGGAAATGTGAACTTATGGACAGGACGTCCTCTCTCGCCTTCATGATAACCCTGAAGATGGCTTAGAACGTAAGCCGAAACATCGGCAGATAGAAAAAAAACATAAAACATTTAATTTAATGTTGTATTTTTAAATCAACCTGGACCAAACCCCAACTAAAATTCTCTACTAATAGAGTATTATTTTTTGGGGAGACTTCGTCAGAGAGAAGTGAAGAGAGAATTCACCAGTATATATATATATATGAACTTTTTGTTTACAATCCAAATAATTTAATAAATAAATTAAAGTTTTATTTATTTAAATCCCAAGACCAAGGCCCCAACCAATCCCTCTTAGACTATTGGTTTATTTTAAACTCTCTTTCAATGAATAATATATATATATATTGCGTAATAATTATAAAGTTCGACGGTCAAATAACATCTCCAAAGTTTTATTCAGTCATCTTCTCCTAGGTAGGATTAGGTTTAGGGGCGATCAACACTTAGATTATTACGCCTCTTTTCCTATATTTTGTATCAATGTTTTTTTTTAAATTTTTAATCGGACCTGTTTTTGTATTTTTTTGCATGCTTCTTTTGTTACTTAGCCCTAAAGAGAGCGTGGAATTTTGGCCGAAATATTAGCAATTCTATAATCTTTTTTGTTTACAAATTAGTTTCATTTATTCAATCCCAGGACCAAATCCCCTACCAATCCTTCCTCATGAGGTCGATGACCAACTAACTTCTCCAAAGTTTAATTCCATAATTCTTCCTGAATTTCTACAATCACTATGACAAAATAGTTCCTGAAAATCAGAAGAATAAGTATGAAAATGAAAAACTCAAAGTGGCTCAGTAATTATTTGACAAAACACGACTCGTAAAGCTACTCGACGAATGCGGCTGATAATTCGTCTACCCCAAGACTCATCATGATTTATAACTATAAATATTTGACGTTATACATTTTACAATTATTGTCTATTAGACGTTATACAATTTTGTATGACATATTATTTTTTGCCGATACAAGAAAGTATTTTCATTCATTGATTGATAAACATACTTCTAAAACTTCAATTCAATTTTGTAATATTTTAAACGTATGTTTTTGTATAAAAGCTAAAGTATACTATTTGAACATTAATAAACATTTGTGGCTATTACAAAATTATTAAGATTTTTATGATTGTCAGTGGTTGCCCGTCGAGAAACTTATTCTGAACTTTTTCAGGAAACAAAAAAGTTCACCTTAATAGAGTAATTTTTTTTTTTTTTGTATCTTATTGTTCTATAGTAACAAAGCAATACTTTTATTCTTCATAAGAAAAAATCTAACTTAAAAAAAGCTTATCGATAAGTACAGTTCAGTCTATTTACAATTAACTATGACAATATTTAAAATTATGCTATCAGTTACAGTTCATTAACTATAACTGATGCTTGATTTCAATCCTTGTGATGGCTTACTCATTAACTTAGGCATTCAGGAATAGAAAAATACACACTATTCTGATGTATTTTTTCCTCTTATGACCAAAACCCTAGCTCTTTATCTTTCTACACGAATGTAATTTTATGTTTAATAAAACTTGATTGAATCGAATTTCAGTCAATGTGTGATATATCGATCTAAAAGAGAGCTAATGAAACTTAAGGACAATATTATTTTTATTATATAATACAGAATTGTAAAATTATAGTAGCTGTTGCGAGAGAAATAATAATTTATGTTATTATCTATTAAGGAATGCCTAGCTGTTCATGTTCTTCCTTGAAAAGTACTATTAAGACACGCGCTCAGTTTGAGCTGTCGTTTCGTGACTACGAGTTAATTTTTGTTCTAGTTATTTTTGTTTAGCTGAGGAGGGCGATTTGGGACTAATTGAGTCTGAAAATAGAGCAAAATGTCGATTCCAGGGCTACACTCAGAGAAAAAATGACTCGGAAGGGGGAGGGGGGAAATACATCTTAAGTACTGAAATAAGTATGAAACTCTCCATACTTTTAAGAATTACTTTTACGCAAAGGATTTTTCACGCGTGGACTAAAAGTCAAAACTACAGAATCACATCTTACGCGTAAATGGATAACGCGTCTCCCCGGATAGCAGGAGATCCAGGTTCGAGCCCTGGCTGGGACAGTTCGATTTTTTTATTCTATTCCCTTGCATTTAATCGTTAAAGCTAATAATAATCAACTCCATCTTTAATGAGGCATGGGAAAACTACTTGTTTATGCAGCTCCCATAGGAAAGATATTTATATAAGTGTACACTTATATGTAAATATAGTTATATAATGATCAAAACACACATTATATATTAAATTTCATTTATATTTTTTATAATTAAAGATGAAAGATAAACGTTGTAGTCAGGAGCTATGTAAGTTAAGTAGCACTTTACTAAGCATTCCACGCTTCATAAATATAGGCATTGATAAAATAAAATAAGAAATTATATCTCTTAAGCCTGAGAGAGTAACGACCGTAAGAGATACTAAGCCTTCATAGTTAAATTCGTAAATATCATCATAAATAATCAAAAGGAGGGTTTTTTGACCGTAGATATTATTATTAGATGTTTTTAGTTGGGGTTCGGTCAAAGTAGATAAAAAAAAAAAAAAAAATACAAATTTAAAAATCTTCTGAGCATGGAAATCATGAAATGTGAACTTAGGGACAGGACGTCCTCTCTCGTCTTCCTGATAGGCAGCCCTGAAGATGGCTTACAATGTAAGCCGAAACGTTGGCAGACTTTATTTAAATTTGTATTTTTTTTGGATCTACCTTGACCGAACCCCAACTAAAATCATCTAATCATCATAAATAATGCTTTTTCGTAAAAGTTTTGTAAAACATTAATTTCATATAATTAAATTCTGAGCCTACTATGTCTTTAAACTTCATGACTGAATTAAAACGAAGCTGTCAATATTATAAAATTTAGATTTACCTTATACTACCTCTCCCTCCTCCATGTCTTCTGATTTCAACATATCATTCATATTAAATATTTTGCAATACTGAGACAAAATCCTACATTTTGAATAGAGAGTTTCTACATGTTAAAATTAAGACCCTCCGCCCTGTACTCCAAATTACCTTATTAACATATGAATTTTTCTTTAAAATGTCATATAATAAAAATGTTAGAAAATGAATTTCCTACATTTATATTTACTAATATTTTCGAATCTCTAAAAGTAATGAGGATATTAACGAGTAAATTAATTCGGTCTTCCATTGAAACTTGCTCCCATTCTACAATATTTTCTTTTCGGCCGAATTCATAAACCTTTTATGTATCTTATATTATATATATATA
>KZ806895.1:173495-192580 GCA_000696205.2 Oncopeltus fasciatus | reverse complement strand
GAGAGAGAGAGAGAGAGAGAGAGAGAGAGAGAGAGAGAGAGAGAGAGGGAGAGAGAGAGAGAGAGAGAGAGAGAGAGAGAGTGAGAGGGGGGGGGGAGAGGTATGTTACATCACAAAAAAATATTTACAGAATAAACTAAATGTTTTAACTATACAAATATGAAAATATCGATAAACTTTGTATGTACTTGATTGATTTTTTTTTTCATATTTGAATGGTTAAAATATTAAGTTTAATCTGTAAATGTTTTTCCGTCATATAACATACCACATCTCTGCCTGTTCATTCCGATCTATAATTCTATAAGTGTAATTGTAATTATGGAATATTATATTTTTCAGATCCTGGCCAAAACCCTGACTAATTTCTCCAGCATTATAGGTACTCGACGGCAAACAAACCTATAAAATATAAAATGACGGCCAACTATATAATATAAAATATTAATAAAATACAAATTATACAAAATACGTTCCATTAATGTTTTTAAAAGTCCCTAACAATAGTGAAGATTTATCGTTATTACCATCTTCTTCCCTCTCAATCGATTTTAGCAACTAAAAAACTTTTCCAAAGTTTAATAATTGATATATATATATATGTGTGTGTGTGTGTGTGTGTGTGTGTGTGTGTGTGTGTGTGTGTGTGTGTGTGTGTGTATGTTTAATTTTGAACCCACCATAATTTTGGTTTCTCCAATTCCTACTATCCTACTGGATAGATGAAGATCCGTTGAAGTGATACATAAGTCGAGTCATGATACCAACGCGAATAGCTTGATTTCCTAGCGGGAAATTCGCTACATGTAAAAACTAAGAGGGATGAACATTGAAAAATAAATCCAGAGTATCGACTTCACTTTACTCTGTGATAAAACAGCTGACGCTTTTCGTAATACTCTTAATTACGGCCGAAGTTGTAGTAAGAACTTCCACCATGAAAATTTTCCAAAAAAGAGATGAAGTATTTTCATGAGCACCATATTCTCTGGTACACATGGAAATTAACATATATTTCTTTCAAGGGAGAATATGATACATGAAATAAAAGCGTTAACTAATCAATAATTGAGAAATATTTATGTACTTTTGTTATATCTCCTAAAGATTCTCCATCTTTCATTTAATTTTATTGAAAATTACATGATAATATTTTCTTCTATTTAAAAAATCTTAAATATGATAAATAAACTTAATTATATGTAATCTTGTTGCTTACAAAACTTATAAAAGGAAAATAATAATAACTAATAATAAATAAATTAAAATCATGATGTTACTCAATCATAATTAATTATGGGTAATTTTATCCCAATTTTCATTATTAATTTGAATCTAAGGGTTATTAGGAAAAATAAATTAATAATTAATAATATTATTAATTAATTATTAATCCCGGCTGAGGTAGAGAGTTTTTTTTTTGCTCCCTGTACGATTCAAAATAAATAAATAAGTTATTTTAATAACTTTTAGGGCATGAGTTATAAAAACGAGGCTAACTTTAGCACGCTACAGCCTTCAAGGGCTCTTTTTTTGGCTTGTAAAACCAAATAATTGATTATTCTTATATTTTTGTCGAAAAGTGCTAATAGAAATCTGCTTAGCTTACGCAGTGCCTCAATGACGTATTTGTACGCCCATGCTACTGTACTCGTTGTAATACTACACCTATTTCGCCTAAGCTCCAGCGAAGACTCCGGCGAAGACGGCTGGCCTAGGTTTTCGGAAGAGGAAGAGCTGGTGTCTTGGAGGCCGACCCCGAATGTCGACCTCTGGAGCCTGATCTCTCAGCTATGCCTGGAATCCGCCCGCCCTCCAGCCTAGCGTCACAACCCCATCTCCGTCTTCCATCTCCTAGAGGAGGGGAGAAATCTTTCGCTCTTGGAAATTCCCATCGCTGAAATGTCTGCGGTCATATCCCCCCTTGGAAAAGTAAATGTTGAATGGATAAGTCTCTGTACTTATTTTTACGTAGAAAAACTGTGCCACCGTGCTGGAATGTATGTACTTTTCTCCTCCAGGAGATTTTCGCTAAACCAATAATGCATATAGCTTGAAGGCTGTGTGGAGGCATCGATATTCAATATATTTATTTATTTATTCAAAAAAATAATTTTATAAGCCTAGAACTACTCTATTCGATATAACTCGTGCGTATGTAAACATGTGTTTGTTATATGTATGTGTAAATTTACCTCCTAATCTTATAAATGAGTTGTTCTAAAATGTGTGTGTGAGGGTATGTTTTGCCTGGGGGAGGGGGTTGTTGCGGGTCTAACGGGGGCCAACTGAGGATGACACATCCGCGCTGAAACGAGTAGNTAATATATTAATATTTAGTAATAATATTATTGATTTCTGTTGTTTCATGATGATGCCGAAAATATTTCTGCCAAATAAAAATGTATTTGTGGAAAGTCAAAAGACAGTCATTGCTTGACATAGCACGATTAATGCATTATTGCAATGGTCATATATCTTCTAGATCTTCTCTTACAAGAAAAATATTAAGGGCTTACATGTATTATGTATGTAGAATAGCCACGTTATAAGTGAACGTATTCAATGTGGATAAATAAAAATCTGAAATGATTATATCTGTCAACTTACATATAAGGAACTATCAAGTTACAAGGATGATACTCGTATTAACAAAAGGAGAGTTTGTTGACCATAGAAATTATTCTTAGATGATTTTAGTTGGGGTTCGGTCAAGGTAGGCTTGACCGAACCCCAACTAAAATCATCTAAGAAGTACTCGTATTAACATCCCCTTTGTTATTGCTATTGATGTTATTGCTTCACTGCTTAATTACTGAGGTCATATATCTGACAAGGAAAAATCCGAAGGGCAGATAAGTACTTATAAGTTGAGTTGCCATTAGCTAATTAGTCGTTACCTTCGGGGGATGTGAATAATATATCCCTGTAGTTGTTTACAATTTTAAAGTTTAAATAATAATCCCAGTTATTGAACTTATCGTACAAGGAAGGTAAGCTCCTCTCTTCGTTGCTCCTCTACTGATGCTTATTTATTTCTGTCTTATATCTTGCGAATCTAAGGAAGAAATACAATGATAGTAACTCCCTACTCAGATACACAGTTGATCTCAGTAGAAATTACAGCTCTTTAAAGAAAGAGAGTCACGCAGTAGCTGCGTAATCTGAGCAGATTTCTTAGGTTTTATTAGATATGGATTTAAATTAGAGAAAATATATTAAAAAGCCGAAGAGAACAGTGAATGTAAAAGATATGACCACTAAGCTTGCTCTAGACTGGTCGAGAAAATCGGGGGAAAGCGCTCACCCATCGTAGCTACATTCATCAATTTCTTTCTTTAATTTCCCTTTTTGCATAAAAGGATTACAGAACATAAACATTAGAAAATTACATTTTACGCCAAGTTCTATAAACTTTTTTTTTCCTAAAAATGTCAAAGGACATCGAAGATATCATAAATTTAGTTCTCCCTTTAGCACCCCCCCCCCTTCTCATCCAATTTCAACCAGAAATGAAGTCTTTCAAAGGGTTGCTATGAAAAGCCCAAATAACTAAATCGTGTTTCTATATATTAAAAATAAGAGCCCCTTCCCCAAACTCCAAATTATTTTCTTAAATATCTTTATTATTTGCATTTTTTTTAGTTTTTTTTTTTTTTTTTTAATTTTACAATTTTATTATACACAAATTTTGTTCTACACATTTGATCGTCATGGTAAATTTTAAATTTTGCTCTCTTCCTAAATTACAGCTTCTAATCAATTTAAGCCATTTACGACATCATAAAAGAGGCTTAAATACTGAATTTGGTTTAATTGTTTTAAAAATCGCGGACGCAAGTGCGAATACAGGCTCACTCCCTCACTCTCTTTCTCCACCCTCTCACGCCCCCCCTCCCTCTCCCCCTCTCTCTTTCTCACTCTCTCTCTCTCACCCTGCCTCTCTCCCTCCCTCTCTCTCTCCACCCCCCTCTCTCTCTATCTCTCCCTCCCTCCCTCTCTTTCTCTCTATTGAAATTTGTTTAAAATTCACGAATATTTAAGATAATAAATTAATAGGACTTGGCATTTAAGATAATTTGCCCTCCTTCTAACATAAACAACTAAATGTGGTCATAGAGCGTTTAAAAAAAATTATGTTGAATGTTAATTTTTCTGCATTACCCCTAAAATATTTCTTTTGTCAATAAACAAACCTTTGTAAAAGTTTCATTTCTCTAAAATAAATATCATGCCCGCTACATTTAAAAAAAAATATTGCATTAACATTTACATTTCAGGTAATCTCCCACTAATTTCTGTTCTTTATCGCTCTGTAACGAACTTGTTCTTTCAGTTGTCATTTGAAATCGATATGCCAAATATCATTAAGAAAATCTTGTTGAAGCTTTTGGGCCATTAAGTTAAAATTTATGGCGAATAGGGTACTTGTAGTAATAAGGAGTGGGGAGAGAGAGGGAGAGAGAGAGGGATTGTGAGTGAGAGAGAGTGAGTGAGTGATGAGGGTAGGTGGGGAGGTAGGGTGAGAGATTGGGAAGTAAGGAAGAGAGGATGCGGAGGGAGAGCGTGATAGAGAGAGAGGGAGAGAGAGAGAGCGAGAGGAGAGAGAGAGAGAGAGAGTGAGTGAGTGATGAGGGTAGGTGGGGAGGTAGGGTGAGAGATTGGGAAGTAAGGAAGAGAGGATGCGGAGGGAGAGCGTGATAGAGAGAGAGGGAGAGAGAGAGAGAGAGAGAGAGAGAGAGAGAGAGAGAGATGAGAGAGAGAGAGAGGGTATGAGAGGGGGAGGAGTAGGATGAGGAAGGGCTGGAGTGGGGGGGACCAGAGAGTGAAACGAAGTGAGTGGCTTAAGAAGTTCTTATTAAGAAGTATCCTACTTAATTTTTTTCAAAATAAATTTAAAGATATTAAAATGCTTAAAATCCCACTTTAAATATTAAACTTTGGCGTTTAAAGATTTTAATAAAAGTATATTAGAAAAAAATCCGAAATGTGTAGGTTGTTAACTTCCTTCCGCCTACACACTGACATTTTTTACTTTCTAAACTTCTGTACCTTTTTTTACTACTTTGAAAACTTCATGCAACAATCTCAAATGTTAAATAAAAATAAAATTAATATTTTCCTCTTTAATTCGAATAAGAGCCTCTAAACTCTAAATAAATAGTTTTTTGACCTTAGATATTATTATTAGATTTTTTGTCGGGGTTTGGTCAAGGTAGATCCAAAGAATAGAAATTTTAAAAATGCGTATTTCTTAAATTATCGTCCAACGTTTCGTCTTACATTGTAACCCGATGTAAGATGTAAGATTCCATCTTGGTGACAGAAAGTCCCCTCTCGCCTTCATGATAGCACTGAAGATGGCTTAAAATATAAGCAGAAACGTTGGCAGATAGTTTTAAAAAATAATCATTTTTAAAATTTTTATTTTTTGCATCTACATTGACCGAACCCCCCCCCCCAAATAACATCTAAACTCTAAAGTTTGATTCAATGTATCACTGTATCAGTTGCAAGCTGTTTTTTATCCAGTTGTTGGCATAATAGACCATCTGTCTGACTGTCTGCACAAACACCTAACCTGTACATCTCATTACTTTTCCTAGCGGATATCTGGAAGACAAGGCACGCACAACAGGCACTTTCGCCATCCTCGAAGGCCTGCTAATCTCTGCCGGCTGTGCACTTGATTGATATCTCCGAATGCTGACTGTAACCATAATAGAACGCGTGCTGAATTCCCAATGTCTCTGTTATGTGTTGATCAGAGGGCGAACTTTGCATGTGCAATTTCCTTAGCATTCCAATGAGGATAGTCCTGCCAAAGATAAAATGCCTCTTTGGATATAGTCGCATAGCCTTGTAGAGGCCATAAAGTGTCAATAGTCCTTGAACCCCCCTACACCCGAACAAATTTGCCATTTCTCAATCCGGAATGAACACAAGAGAGGAATGTTATTTGATTTATGTGTATTTGGCATTGATTTATTGTCTGTGTGACCTATTTTCTAGTATATACATTTATATAAGGAACTGAATGTACGCAGTTTCTAAAATAAATAAACCCATTTCGGTATTTAAATGCAAACCTTCGGACAAGTTCGTTAATAGCTGAAATCAGACAAGGAGAGGTTTTTGAGCAAGACCAAATTAGAAACTTGTATATCATTATTCTTAAGCTTAAAGAATTACTATTTCTATTTGTTAGAAAACATTATTTTAAAATATGGGGCAGTACAATGGGAGTGAAGCGTAATTTTCGTGAATTCATATTCAATAAAGTATGAAGTGAAATGTTTGATATTCTATCCATATAATAGATGAAAATGAAGAGGTTCATATTTTTTTTAGAAACACATCCTGCTAATCTATCTCGCTTGCTGAAAGATAGTGGCAAAAGGACCATTTATTCCCTAAATATACCGCTTTACACTGACTCAAAATAAACTCTATTTATTACGTATTTTATAAATATATTTACATACATACCGTATGTAGTACTGTGTAGGAGTATTCAGTTTTATTTAATTTCACTAGGCATCTTACACTAAATTGGAATGCAAATATGGTGATACACAAATATTATAGAATTTATATATATATATATATTATAGGATTTCCATGTTTTAAGAAAGTTTCCTTGCTCTTTCTAAAATCAATCTTTTTCTTTAAACTAAAGATATTGTTATAAATTTTCTAGTTCTTTTTGTCGGAAATCTTTTAAGAAAATAATAAATTAACTCTCTATGAGGAAAAATATGTATGTTAGGTTGTATAAATAAAACAGATTTTGTTTTCAGATTTTCAAATGCAAAAGTCATATATTTCATCGTTTATTGCAATCTGACATTAAATAACCTGCTAAATATTGATATCATGCTTACAGCTTAGCGCATTCTGAAGGATGCACACACAAGCAAATGAGTGTGTGTGTGTGTGTTTTTCTGGTAAAGCTAAATAAGTCATAGTTATTCGGTTTTCTTAATGAAATTTGGCTTTTGTATATTTTAAATGCCAAAAAAAAAAAAAAAAAATACGTTTTTGAACAAAATTAGACCAAAAAGAATAGGGGATTACATGAAATTTCAAGTGCGAATAAAAATTATCTTTTCTCGAAACATTTAGCTTTGATTAAAGTAAAGTATATGTTTGTTTGTGTGTGTGTATATTTACTTGTTCCTCTTTAGCTTCAAAAATTTTTGATATAATAAAAGCATATTTTATATTGGAACTTTTTTAATAAAACAATTCACTGCACTTGTTATGGTTGAAATCGTGGACCAAAAAGAGGTTAAAATATGGACTAAAATATCGTAATTCCTATTGCAATATTAAATATCTATGTACTGTGTTAAAATTTCTGTCTTGTTCATTTTTATAATATTTATTAAAAATAATAAAATTAGTAATTTATATAGTTTTATAATGAATGATATAAAATCATAAAAACGATGATGAGTTTTTATTTCCACAAAAATAATCACACCATAAGAAAAATACATATTATTATAACTAGGACTTGTTTTTTTCTTTCTCTTTCCCAAGTCATATTCTTATAGATTATTAAGTCATCAGCCTCGAGGTAATGTTATTTTTGTTTACGTTTTTGTTTAACTTTTACTATTTCTTTTATAAATAAATTTTGTTTTATTTATTTATAATAATGTATATTTTTAAATTGTAAAATTCACCGAAAGTTATTCAAGGGGACTCTGTTAGTTCTTCTTCTTCTTCTTCTTCTTCTTCTTCTTCTTCTTCTTCTTCTTCTTCTAGGATGGATAGAAATTTTGAAAACTGAAAAGTCAAATCCGAATTTGAAAATATTTTGATAAATTCTACAATAGGGTCGTTGAGAATATGTGTTAAGTATTTAGTATATAAATGGATTTCTGCATCACAGTATTCTGATTAAGAGGAGGCCAGGCGTAGGTCAACTATTCAGCCGCAATCACAAATCAATCGTGATTATTGTGCACCAATTAGCGACTGATAATATTGTCGCCATCAACCTGTCCTAATGAATGAAGGCTGATTTAGTGCAATATTATTTATGCAAATTGCACAGTCTTTGCAACAGGTTTTATGTATGAAATGTGTATAATAATGAAGATCAATATTTAACTTAAATATATTCAGCCCTTTCGATGGTACTGTTTACAATAATATTTATAATTTGATACTGATGAATAAACCTAAATAAACTGTCTTTTTCTTTTTTTTTTCTTTTTCGAATCAGCAAATTTTTTATATTTGAGGAAGACAACTGGTCCCCGCAATAGTACATATATTTTCATCTGAACTTTCTAACAAAATTTCAGCCAAGGCCATTTTTGAGTTACGTGTGAGATGGAAATTCCTTGACAGGCCTGCTCGTCATTAGCTAGTTATGAAAGATCATAAAGAGATTTACATTAACCTCATTATCTTAAAAAACATACTTCTTTATAATAAACAACTCAATCATACCAAAGCAACCAACATTTTTATATATAACTCTTTATTAAAAAAAATTATTCTTTACATAGAAACAATATAATTTTTGATGGGGTACATTATTGTCCTTGCTCGTCTATCCCGGGACCTAACCCGTCCTCAGAGAGGAGCCCAGGCTAAGCCGGGATAGACTATCAGGCATCCATCTTCTCCTTATCCTAGGATAGGAAAGAGACTAGGCAGGGAGTCAAGGAGGGAGTGAGAGGGGGAGAAAAATGCCAGTGCATTCACTCCCTTGATATTTTAACTAAACTGGCTGGAGTAGGAGGTCCCTTGGCCACCTCTTCTTGAGGTGTCTGGGAGGGTGGTCGGGATAAACGTGGGATTCCAGGGAGAGGACTAGAGGATTTAGATGTTCTTAGAGGTTTGACACCAACCATTATTAGCAACCAATAATGGCTATCCTGAAGGTATATTGATTTGTATGTATTATTAGAATCTTATTTCTTGAGATTCATAGTTACAAATAAAAAATATTATTATATATTATGAAAGTATTTACAATATGATCAATCATAATTAAAATGACTCAAATTTTCATCAAATATATTCTCAATGGTTTTGAGTTAATTTCAAAATTTTCAATACGCTTAAATATA
Source organism: Oncopeltus fasciatus (assembly GCA_000696205.2). Taxonomy (NCBI): domain Eukaryota; kingdom Metazoa; phylum Arthropoda; class Insecta; order Hemiptera; family Lygaeidae; genus Oncopeltus; species Oncopeltus fasciatus. The sequence continues at coordinate 183,488 of KZ806895.1, read as the reverse complement.
TAAGTCTCCATATATTTAAAATTGATTAAATTATTTTTCTCATTGTCTCACGGAGGAGAAAGGAACTAGCTATGTTCGGTTTAGAAGCTGAGTGATTGAAACACAATGCTTTAACTATTGTAATAGTAACGTTGACTAATGATTTATACTTATTTTTTGTATTAACGAATTTTTGGAGCAGACAAATGGAAATTATTTAAATGGCACAACTATTGTCTGGGTTGTTTTTGTTTTTTTTTAAGCTTCTAAAAAACATAAAATGGAAGCAGGGAAATTGAAAAATGTTTCCTGCTAAGGCAACACACATTTCTTTTTCTTTTTAGGTTATTACTCCAAATTCTTTTGTAAGTCTGCGAGAACTCCACTTTTTTTTCTGTTTGCGAACCCCCGTAACTACCTTCCACATTTAAGTTAAGAGTCCAAACTTTGTGGCTTAAATGACCCAAAATTGCAGGCCACCCATCTTTTTTTTCCCCTTGAGGAAAAGGCACTCTGAGAGTTATAGGTGTTCGGGACAATTAATGCGACATGCTGTTAGAAGAAGAGGTAAGAAAATACAAATGGTAGGAGAAGAATGTGTTGGTTGTTTTCTGAACGTCATTCAATTTTTACCGTTCAATACATGTTTAACATGTTTCCTGAAATCTTGGGAGAAAAATTCATAAAACTACCTAGTACCATATTCGAGTTTCAAGGTAAACTCATGACCCTCAAGGAAATAAAGCTTTTCATGATTTTACCATGACATGACAATGTGAAATTTTTTTATGTAATCTTCTATGAGAGAATCCATATATAAGCGTTATATATAATAGTAAATTTAANATATAATTATTTATTAAGTTTTTTTTATATTGTTGTCATATAATTATAAGTAAACTCTTACTAAATAATTTCAGAAAGTAATTTTGAGGATTGAGTAGTTCCTTTTTCTTTCTTTTCATTTATTTTTATTCATTGTTTAAATATAGAAACCAAATTTGAGATTTAGAATTATTTTAGGCAAAAGGTTGAATTCATTTATTTTTGTTTAAATCAAATGAAGGAGGAGGAGTTTCTGAAGAAGACCATAATTTATAAAAAGAAAAAAGGAGAGTTTTTTTTTTACCGTAGATATTATTGTTAGATGATTTTAGTTGGGGTTCGGTCAAGGTAGATCCAAAAAAATAAAAATTTAATAAATGTATTTTTTTAAAGGATTATCTGCCAACGTTATGGCTTACATTGTAAGCCATCTTCAGGGCTGCAGAAATACAATGTCATGAGAATACAATAATAATTGACAATATTATAATAGAGAATTACAATAATGTAATGTGATCTCAAAAGTATGAATGTAGAAACCGAAGTAAGAGAATTTACAAAGATTTAAAAAAATGATTTGAAAAAAATCAATTTGAAAAACATGCAGACATTGGATCTACCTTGACCGAATCCCAACTAAAATCATATAATTATAAAAAAAAAAGTTTTTTTATAAGCTGTGTAACGAAAAAGTAAACTAATTTTAATAGGTGTATAGTAAAATACTATTTTTTTTAAACCATTATGTTCAATAAAACTTTGAAAAAAAAATTATAAATTTCATCTACATAAAATACTCCTCATTGATTTTTTTTTTGCTTTACAAATTAATTATAATTTCTTTAAATTCTAAGACCAATCTCTGACAAATCCCTCCTCACAAAATTCATTTATATGGATATTTAAGAATATAACTAGGAAGGTTAACATCTTGTCCCAAACTTCTCTTATCTAACTATCCTTATTGATGACACCTCTTTCTCTCACATTCCTTTCTGAAATAATCAAATGTTTATTTCTTTAAACAACATAGGAAATATGCTTCCCTAACAGAGCTCCTGCAGACTGCCATGGTTTATTTTGCTCTGCAATAGATGAGTAAATGTTTATAATTCATATTTTACGAATGGGGCGGATGGACTTATTATTGTTATTTTTTCTAATGCGATTTTATCTATGTCTTTAAATTACATGGTGTTAATAACAGAATGTTATAAATAAAGATGTATTAACTAAAAAAAAATTCATATTTTATATTAAGTTTATAATAATTTAATAATAACTTTTTCTCATTAGCTGAGGAAGAAACCAATGTTTTCTTAAAAGGAGAGTTTGTTGACCGTAGATATTATTCTAAGATGATTTTAGTTGGGGTTCGGTCAAGGTAGATTCAAAAAACACAAATTTAAAAAATGTATTTTTTAATAAAGGATTATCTGCCAACGTTTCGGCTTACATTGTAAGCCATCTTCAGGGCTATCATGAAGATGAGACAGGACGTCCTGTCCCTAAGTTCACATTTCCATGATACGACCAATGTTTTCTTTTCATTATTAACTCCCAATCATTCAAATTCAATTATTTTTCTTTTGTTGTAGTATATTTGAAAGCATGTGGACAAAACAAAAGTCAGGGGGAGAAGGAGGAAGGCTATTTTGGCGGGAAGGAGCGTTCGAGGGCCGGAGTGGGGGTTGTTGTGTACCGGGGTTGGCCTGCAGGGTGACCGGGGTGTAGGGAGGGCCCAGATAAAAATAGTCTGAAATACCAGGCGCTCCACGGCAGGACCTCGGGCTGGCATCCAGGCGTCCCTGCCAGACCTCGCTGGTCTCCCTCGCCCTTCCTCGGGAGGCAGCCTTCCATGGGCCGAATCTCCCGGGGGGAGAATGTCCGTCGTGTAGGAGCTGATTGAACCAGGCAGATGATTGAGACAGACATGAATGAGAGTATATGTCGAATCATATATGAGCAGTGGGCGTAAGAGGAAAGACAGCTAAACCTGGCTCTAGACTGGCCGGGAAGAAAGAAAGAAGACTGGGGGAAGTACTTAGCCATAGTATTTGTAATGTAAAATAATTTTCACACACACACACACACACACACACACACACACACACACACACACACACACACACACACACACACACACACACACACACACACACANACACACACACACACACACACACACACACACACACACACACACACACACACACACACACACACACACACACACACACACACACACACACACACACACACACACACACACACACACACACACATAATTATTCCATTTTCCATTGTTGTTACATGTACACTTTGTCGGGAATTTGTAGATAATTTGCCCTGTTGTTGACAAGGACGAACCGTTCTCAGTCCTGGCACGAGGAATTCGGATCAGTTCCCCGAGATATCGTGATTCCAGTTTGGTCGTGAAGTCATTTCGAAACCCATCAGCCGGTAATAAGCCCTCTCCCTCTCCTTGCGGGCCGCGGTGTGTACGAGAACGGTTGCCGCCGAGAGCACGCGTCCACGAGACCCGTTCCTTCGGGAGTACGCGAACGGTTCACTGAATCCCGAGCTATTACGGAGTCAGTCTCCCTTACCCGGCGAGGGACACGCTAATGAATATTTTACCCCAAGGAACGATTCAAATGAAGTAGTTCTCTGTGCGTTTTATAAGGAAGCGAATTGATCCAAGGGACTATTCAATGTAATTCGGCCTATTATGATTATGGAGTTGTTCTTAAGAACACCCTATTAGATGGGAGAATGCCGATTTGATTCCACGAAAGATACCAATGATTCAATAGCATGGTCGTGGATCCGTTCTTTGAACATCATAATGGGTGTGCGATGGGTTATTTGATCCTAAAAACAAATTCAGAGTATCATTACTATAGAGGCATTCTCTTGACATTATTATAGGTTTGTTAATGATTAGGAAGGACATGTGGTTTTTAAGGATTCCAAATTGAAAAATTGTTAATATGTTCGTCATTTTTGATGTTTCTGAGATATATTTAATTTACATGATAGATACAAAAACAATTTTTTTTATAACTTTATTTCATATATAAATTTTACGAAAATAGATTTTACAATTTAAATATTGCTATGGTCTAGACTCCTGATCCGAAGATCCCAAGTTCTATACTCAGAGTGCACAGTTCACTTCTTCCTTCTGGACTTCTGTTTGTATTGATCCAGAAGATTCCTAGGACATAACTGGGATCATCTGGCCCTATTTTGGTTTTGAATTGGAAAAATGAGGCAGCCAGAAAGATTTGCTGACTACACTTTCACTAGTGTGCCGTGGGTCGAGAGTATACACATTCTTTAAATATGTTTCTCCCCTAGACTTCATTAGCCTGTTATGGGACTGGTGAGTTTTGAAAAAATAACGTAGGGTTTGATGGCTGGAGATAACCTCAAATTAACTTATCCTTTTTGAGTTTTGTTTACTTAATTTTAAAGTACTGTAATGGATTTTAGGAGCTAAAAAGTGGTTCAAATAGTAAATTTGTTCACGTTAAATTGAGTGGCCTTTGTCACTCTCTCTTTGATAGTGTAATAATATGTTATGAATTTGTGAACGAAGACAACTATAGATACTGATATATATGTATGTATATATATACTTACTCTTCAGTAATAGACATAGAATAATCTTGTTTAACATAAATAAAACTAATTGTTTGCTTAGTCTGATATATTATATATTAATATAAATGTAAATGAATGACACACATATACACAAACAACTTTCTCACCAGTTTAGGGATATACCATCTCTTTTGTTTATCTTTTTCGGATCTATGCCAATATTGCCGCCATAACAAATCACTATCGTAATAGGAGACTCACGAAGTATGAAGGAGAACGTTATGTAATCGATTAAATTTCACTTCTCGACATTAGAAAAATTGCGAATTCGGTAATCACTCAATTTTGATGGGATTCATCACGTTTGTTTTACACGGGATAATCTCAAAAACTACGAAGTAGATTTTTAAATAAAATATTTTGTCTTTATTCCAAGATTATTAAAATTGAATGATTTAAAAGATATTTCTCATTTAAAAAATTAATTGTGAAATTGCGAAAACTATTGACTAAATCATTATATTATACCCTCGAATTTTATATTTATAATTCCCTCAAATATAAAGAAGTTTTAACAATCTTGTGTGCTGTAGCTTGGAATTTCTTATGAATTAATAAATTAGAGTAAACTATTTATTTTTTAGAAAATTAAATATACATGAGAATAATGTATTAGGAAAAATGAAATTTTATTGTTAGTAATATTTTTAAACCCTCAGTGATCTTTATAAAACGATATTGGATAAAAGTAATATAAGAACAATTACATTCTGCAGCTGTAAATAATATCATAGAAAATGTAAAACTTATGGTCACATTGCCGAACCACTTTTCAACTTTATTTAAAATCATATAACATAATACACCTTACATAAATATAAAATAACATAACTTATCATATTGTACTTTTCTTTTTGTAACATAATTTATCATTAAATATCACAATATTCATATTTCAACTAGATGCTAATAAATTGACTAGGAAGGAGTATTTTTGTTTATTGTCAATAATATATATTGTTAGAATTTGAAGAACATCTGTAATTTCATAAAATTTAAATTTGAAAAAATCTTTTTGGCAGCAATGCTCATTTTCAATCAACTTCTTTTAAATTACATTCTGATTAAGTCCTAAAGTTTTCTTCAGCTAGGAGTTTTGTCGTGAAGAATTATCCAGCAATTTCCAATTCTTCCTTTTTATAAAGTTAACTTAATTCAATTTGAAAATAAATAAAAATAGCCGATTTCCCCATCCCTATCTTTTCGAAAATGAATTTGAAAGTAAGGGGTTTTTTGATAGATTTAAATGCCTGTAAGTCGAGAAGGGTGGTCCTATAGAGTAAAGGGCTACACCTCCCTTTAGACGTTGCTCCTATGACGAAATTCCTCACCCTTCTATCACAGGTAGGGATTTTTTTTTTTTTTTTTTTTTTTTTTTTTTTTTTTTTTTTTTTTTTTTTTTTTTTTTTTNTATATATATATATATATATATATATATATATATATATATATATATATATATATATATATATATATATATATATATATATATATATATATATATATATATATATATATATATATATATATATATATATATATATATATATATATATATATATATATATATATATATATATATATATATATATATATATATATATATATATATATATATATATATATATATATATATATATATATATATATATATATATATATATATATATATATATATATATATATATATATATATATATATATATATAAATAAAATTTTACCTTCAACTCTTTTTTACATCTATCTTTAAAAAAACATATGTGATCTCTTAGATTACCCAGCTTCTACAATATGGTATTTTTTAAAATGTATTTGACACCCAAGACAAAACTTGAATTAACTACTCTTAGATGATTTTAGTTGGGGTTCGGACAAGGTAGATCCAAAAGTGTATAAAAGTGTATTTAAAAAAAAATCATCTGCCAACGTTTCAGCTTACATTGTAAGCCATCTTCAGGGCTGCCTATCATGAAGACGAGAGAGGACGTCCTGTCCCTAAGTTCACATTTCCATGACTGGAAATGTGAATGGAGATGGGAGAAAGTCCCTGAGTTCACTTTTTCATGACTGGAGAGTCATGTAAATGTAAACTTAGGGACAGGATGTCCTCTCTCGTCTTCATGAGGGGCAGCCCTGAAGATGGCTTACAATGTAAGCCGAAACATTGGCAGATTATCTTTTCAAAAAATATACTTTCGTTAAATTTGTATTTTTTTTTGGATCTACCTTGACCGAACCCCAATTAAAATCATCTAAGAATAATATCTACGGTCAACAAACTCTCCATTTATTGATTAACTATATTTAAATGACTTAAGATAGCTAACTAACATCAACGATTACTTTAAAAAAACAAAAGACAAACATAAACCTTGGTTTCCATATTCTCTGTGTGAACATACAGAATCAGTAAACTGTAACATACTGTAGTTAATTCAGGTAATTACTGTGGGAAAATAGTTGATTGCTATAAAGAACCTAACAGAGGTTGAAAGAGGAAGAGATAGATAGATAGAGAGAGAGAGAGAGAGAAAATTAATATATTTCTTTATTATTTTTTTACATCATTGGAATGTTGAGTCACTATCTTCCAGCATTTACACGTGCCACTAATATAATTATTGAATTGATCATATTTCAACTATTCAGAATAAAGTTAAATTATATCTATTTTCCGAAAAGAAATACTGGTACGTTCCTAGATATGACGTCATTTTTTAAACTATGTTAACACATCTTAAAACGATCCTACCTAAGAGAAGCTAAATATTATAAATAAATAATACATAAACACATACCCACAGTGCAGCAACAGGAATTATAAAAATAATGAGACCAAATTTGGTCTTAAGTGCCTTTTTGCAAACAATTGGATGAATTATTTAGTGGGTGAAATAGGTTTTCAATATTTAAAATTGTAATATCTTCTTTTTTATTAGTGTTACGAAAAAATGTAATTCTTTTATAAACATAGCCCCCCTCCCCACAGACACACACACGCAATCACAAACAAATTCAACAAACGCTGCTCAACAATGTAAAGTGTAATTATTAGAACCAAGGACAAATCCTACATAGCCTCTCCAACACATACATCCATCCAAACAATTTCAATACAACAAATATACAATACTGCGGGGGGCAACTTAACTGCATATATATGAGAGAATAAATTGGTAAGTCATTGTTATTTGTGATATATACATATAATTAAATACTCGTGGCTGTGATATATATTCTAAATAAAAATAGGTGGTAGATAGAGTGTAGTGAATACACAAAAAGAAAAAAATTCAGTGAGTCAAATTTTCAGAGAGATTTCTCTTCACCCCTTAATCTCCGCCAAAAAAGTTTACTCTTTGTAATTTTTTCTTTTTGTGAGTTACTACACACTTTCTCCCACCCTACACACACACACACACATACCCACCTTTTATAGCATCGAAAAAACTTTTATAATCACATTACAAGTTCAGACAAACTCCATGCACTAAGTCTCAGAAATAATAAAAAAATTTGGACAAACTTAATTGAGACTTCCAGAACGTAAAATGATTTTAGTTTGGGTTCAGTCAAGGTAGATCCAAAAAAATCGTTGCTCCTATGACGAAAGAAATTCCTCCCCCTTCTATCACGGGTAGGAATTTTTTTTTGTGAGAGCTAATTATAAATTATAAAATACTCTTAGATGATTTTAGTTGGGGTTCAGTCAAGGTAGATCCAAAAAACACAAATTTAAAAAAAAAGTGTATTTTTTAAGAAGATCATCTGCCAACGTTTCAGCTTACATTGTAAGCCATCTTCAGGGCTGCCTATCATGAAGACGAGAGAGGACGTCCTGTCCCAAAATTCACATTTCCATGACTGGAAATGTGAATGGAGATGGGAGAATGTTCCTGAGTTCACATTTCCATGACTGGAGAGTCATGGAAATGTGAACTTAGGGACAGGACGTCCTCTCTCATCTTCATAATAGCCCTGAAGATGGCTTACAATATAAGCAGAAACGTTGGCAGATAATCCTTTATTAAAAAATACATTTTTTTTAAATTTGTGTTTTTTGGATCAACCTTGACCGAACCCCAATTAAAATCATCTTAGAATTGAAAATTAGCGTTCATATAAACCCATTCTTTATCCTAATTGTTCAACTTCACTGTGTAGCCCTGTAAACCTTTCTTTTATAAATAAATAAATCTTTGAGTTTCATTTCATCTTGAGTTGCCACAAAGAAGGAAATATTTAAGGACAAAATTAAGTAAGGAGACCAACAGTTTTATGGAATTGTATTTTATTTCTTCATATAAATCTCAATATTATTATATCTGGTTGTCCGTCCGTGGATGATATCCTTCTGAGAAAAACTTGCAGAGAAAGTCGTTGTATCCCAAGATTTTCAGGCATTTCCGTTCATTTGGCATTCTTTTCAGCGGAAGTATATAAATAAAAATGAAATAAAATCGAAGAAATATAGGTTAGCTATCTCGCTATCTGATTGGCAATCAGCTGGAAGCTAATTTGCATTCCTCGCGCTCTTTCACATTTACTTCATGAAGATTATAAACAAAATAAATAAATAAATATTTCTCCCCATCAGACTATATATTTGATGAACAAATAGAAAAAAAAAAGTTCCATTCCAACTACAAAATATAAGTAGGTTTTCATAAATAATATCAAGCTATTCATGCTGCTAAAATTTCTTCAATTCATTAGAAACTTTAACAACATTGTCCTCTGTTATAATAAATACATAATTAAATGTATGTATAAGAGCATGTGCGTATATATATATATATATATATATCTCAGTGTGTGCATTAAATTTATCCATTTAAAATATGTTCTAGGGAGTAAACAGTTCCCTTTGTGGTCCCTCACACATATGAAGTTAAACAGACCCGCTCAATGTTTTATCTGTGGGTTCGTGCGTTCTTTCGTAAGTATGTGTTCCTGCGTGCGGGAGTTTGTGTGTTTGGCAGGAGAGTGTGGGTGGGTGAATGAGTTTGTCATATATATATATACTTAATTCAGCTATTCAGCTTATATCCTTGGGAGTCATCAGTAGTACATCGTTATACTTTTTTTTTTGTCGATTTTTATCTAAATGAACAAGCCTAATGAATTATCTTTGAGTGCGTATATATATAATTTATCTATTCAAGTATCTCATCTACTTGAAGTTTAGCTGCCCCACAGAATCGTTTTTGTTAGGGGAGGGTGTGTATAGGTTTATATGTATTTGTAAAGGTGTGTGTGAGGGAACATATATGGGTTATGTTCTTGGGATCAATAAGTACCTTTTCATCATCTCAATGAAGTTCCAATCTCACACAGAAGACTTTAAAATTTACAAGTTCCATTTATATTTTTTAACATTCTTAAGTGTGTAAATTGAAATATATATACAATAATTAAAAATAATGTTACTTAACAAGTCACTCTAAAAATATTTAATTTGAAATGGTAACAAACTCTCTCTCTCTCTCTCTCTTTCTCTCATATATATCTTTATTTAT